>VYZT01018058.1:44612-176115 GCA_013400735.1 Pomatostomus ruficeps | reverse complement strand
GGAGCGGGGGGGGGCAGCCCCTCGGCGGCCGGGCCGGAAAGGTAAGCGTGGGACAGGGATGGTGCGGCGGGGGCACGGTCACGCAAAGGGCACAGGGCGGGGGGGAGGCGCTGCCCCCCGGGCCGCGCGTCCCCGAGGACGCGGCTGGGCGGCCCAGGGCGTGGGGAGGAGGCGGAGAGGGGGTGGGGGGCGAAAGCCCCTCTGCTCCAGGCACGGGGCAGATGGCTTCCGACAGCGGGGATGCTCGTCGGTGCGAATGGCAACCCCCTCCCGGGCCCTGCCCTGTTAAAAAAATATAAGGACAGCATCCTCTGCCCCGAGGCGCAAAGATCCGGCTCCTCTTGGGCGAAAGATGCCTCGTTGCCCAACAGCCTTATCTCCCTTCTCCTGGCCGCGGGGAGCGGCAGGAAACCCGGGCAGCTGCCGGCAGCTGCTGGCGATGTCTCGAAAGCCGCAGGCAGGGTCACGGCCGCTGCCGCGTTCCCACCGCCGTGTCCCCGAGTTGGCGTAACCCGGGGAGGAGGGGGTTCATGGGCTTATCCACAGCCTCTTCCTTTGCTCCCACCTGTCATCTTTAGCTTTTCTTTATTTCTTTGTTGTCCGCCCTCACCATCCCCTACAGCTGGAGCGAGCGAGTCCCTAGGGACAGGGCAGGTTGACCACGCGAAAGCACGGAGAGTTTGAACCCCGGGAGGACATCTTCTGCCCTCTGCCCCTGACCCGGGCGTTCCCACCGCGGTACTTTCCCCGGGGCTTTCGACGAGCCCTGGCCACCGGGCTGGGCTCCGCCGGGGGCGGTGGAGCGCCGCACTCCCCCCGGGGAGCCGCGATGGGAGGTGGGATGCGCCCGGGAGGGACTCGACATCAGGGAGACGAGAGCCGGGAAAAGGGCTTTTAAGGAAATTCTCCCTCGGTGATGTGAGGCAGGATGGGAGGGACGGAGCCCCTCTTTGCCCCGGGAGGGAGAGCCCTATCCGTACACGCAGATCAGGTCGTCGCAGTGCAGCAGGTGCCTCCGAACCCCTTCGTTTGTTTCCCGCTCCGTCTCTGAGAACAGCGCCCGGGGGAGCCCACAGACACCACCTTAATAGCCGTAATAATTAAAAACAACAACAACAACAACAAAAACTCCCTTCTGCCTGGCCTTAATGATCCTTTACACACATTCCCCAGCCTCTCCCTCCCCCGTCGCCCCAGTGAAGGGCACTGATTATTCGCACTCCTCTGCTTGCCGAGAGCACAGACTGATGAAAGGACTTTATCCTCGAGTGACTCCATCGCTTGCTCCTCCTCCTCTCCCCAGCCCGCTGGCCGCCTCGCTTCTCTCTCAGCCCTAATTGGGCTCTTGCTAATATGATTAAAGCCCAGTTAAATGTTTCTTGATAAATCTTGTCAAGAGAGGATCCCCCTCCGTCCCCTCCCCTCCCTGTCGGTTGTCAGAAGCCCGGTTATAGACAGGACATGCCCGGCTCCTGCTGTTCATACTCTGGTGGGAAGTTGGCATTTCACAATTGTTCCTTTAACGGGGTTGTTTTGGAGCCGCTCCTGGGGATTGTTCCTCTTCAGGCCGGGCTTGCTGATAAGAACCGCCCGTGGCTTTTATGTAACACGTTAGGGTTTGGTCCTGGTCCCAAAATCGCACTGTTTCTTTAGCCTTTTATTTCATACCCACCCTCCCCCTCCCGCTCTCGCTGCTTTTAGTAGCCTGTTCCCGGAAAGGCTCTTGCTCGATGCGAGCTGGCCAGGCGCGATCGCCCGTGTAAAAGCCGCGCAGGTCCGGCGGAGCTGCGCGGGGGCGGAAGGTGCGCACCGGGGGCTGGTCCCGCACAGCCGGCCGCTCCCGCCCCCGCTTCCCGAGAAAAGCCCTTTCTTTCTCCGCGCTCAGAGCCTCGGGAGAGGCTCTCCGTTTGCTGCCCGTCGTTGTGCGAGGAGCCCCGATCCCCCGCAAGTTTTGCGGCTGCAGCACGGCAGCGAGCGCGCTCTCTGCCCTTCACCTGCGTCTGTCTCCTTGTGGTTTCACTGCAATTGAACTCGGGGGTTAAACCCCATCCCGCCCCCGTTATCCCTGGGGGAATGTGGTTGAATTCGTAGCAATTAGGAACCAGTAGTCGGCATTGGAGGGTGAGGGTGATCCCCCGGGCGCCGGGCTCCCTGCGGCCAGCCACGGGCTGGCAGCGCTACGCTGCGTTTCGCGGGGGGCTCGTTGGTGGGCCTGTTGGCTCGCTCCCACTTTGGTGTTCAGTTTTCTTTGGGGTTTCAGAGGTCCGGCAGGATCTTTTCGAGGGCGTTTGGTGGTTGCTGCTTCAGCCTTACTGCGCTTGGAGGCTACGGGGGCTGTAGTTGTCGAGGAGGTATGGGGCCGGGCTGTTTGCTCCCCTGTCGAGCCGTGTAGCCATGGCCTGGAAGCTCTCCCATCCGCGGCTGGAGGTGGTATTCCGCGATGGCACATCCGGCCTCGGCTCCAGCCCGCGCCCCTCCACAGCAGCCCGTGCCTCGCGTGCCGGCAGGGAGCTGCAGCCACACCGCATTTCCAGGGGGGCTACGCACTGCCTTCACCAGTGGGAAGCAGGGACACGGGTCGCCGAGGGACACGGACCGCTGCCTCTGTCCCACACCCCTGCGAATTGCTCCCGAATCCCTCCCGCTCGCCACCGTTTCAGCCCCGTAGGCTGCTTCTCCTGGTGCCCGAGGCTCGCTCGGGGACAGGCGGCAGCGCGCTGCCCTGTCCGCCCTCGGGGCCGCCGCTGCGGGGACGGGCCTGCGGGAGGCAGCGGAGGAGGAAGGTCAAAACCAAACAAACGAAAAATCACTCCCAGCCCTGGGGAGCGCAGCTCCAACAAAGGCGTTTGTTCCCTGGGCAGGGGGAAACCCGAGCCAAGGGGCAAAACAGCGATCTCCGTCCCCGCCGAGCCCCGCTGCCTCCACCGGGCGGCGGAGCCCGGAGCCGCGGAGCTGAGCCCGGTGGGGCGGGCGGGGGGCGCGGGGTCGAGCCCGGGCGGGGACCGGCGTCCCGAGGAGGTTTCTCCGCCTTAGCTCTACCCAGCGGAGCGTCGGCCCTCCTCAGGCGAAGTTTCAGCCGCGGTTTGAGGATGGTTCCCTCTCTCTACTCGTTCCTTCTTCTCTCCCCTGTGTGTTCCCCCACAGGGGGGGTCTGGGCTTGTGCGAGACCACAAGAGCTGCGTCCCCTTTGGCCCAGGGCTGTCGATTTACCCGAGAAGAGTCTCAAATAAGCAGCTGTTTGTGCTCTAGCTGGAACGCTGGAGGCTTTCTAAGAATGGCGCTTTTCTTACACGAGGGTTGGGGGTTTTTTAATCTAATTTTATTTTTATTGGTACATCGAACCAGCCTACAGCATTGCTGGCGTCTTTCCACCAGGTGTCTGGGACTCAGAGAAAAATTCAAATGAATCTGAAAATTGTGAGACAGTTTCCCTCCCCTTCTCCCAAATAAAATATGAGAAAGAATTGGTACAAACTGTTCAGGAAGGACTTCAAGATGGAAAAAGAAAAGCACCTTCACTCTACCAGAGTGGCAAAGACCCAGAAAGGCCTTCCACAGTCAGGAAGGAATCAAAGCAGCTGGAAGATGGAATTTGACTGGTTTGAGAACCAGCTTCTGAGATGTGGTTACCACCCACAGCAAGGAACTTGACCCCGTGATCCAAAACATCCCTTCTAATACTCTTCCTGAAAAATAATAATTTGCCTTTCTATACACCAAAATTTTTTTTCAAGTACATTGCACACATTAAACTACTCTGCTTCACAGCACTCTTGTAGGTATGAGTCCCTATTCCCATTCTACAGATGAGGGAACTGGTTCGCTCCAGGGGTCACACTTGGAGCTGGGGGCACTTGCTCAGTCCTGAGACCCAGAGCTCCCACCACCACCCAGCACTCCTCTGCTTGCTGAAGTCCCCCATGACATCGATGCTGTTAGGAATTGAGAGAAGGCTATCTGCGAATACAAGGGGCTGCTTTGCAAGATCCAGGAAATACCAATTCTGGATGTTGTTTTAAACCAAGTATACGGTTATGAGGAAACACACATGAAACTGGGGGGTTTAGGTTTTAAACTCTCAGTGTTTGACTATTATAATTATTTACTTAAACTCCATTTAGTTTTCATAAGTAGTCCTTGTTACTTTTAGAAGAACCCAGCTGAACTTACTGAAAGATTTTGTACTCGCCTGACTTACTAAACAATCGGGTTTTGTCTGAATAAATAGAGAGGACTGACTGATGCTCATACTTTCGATGTAGACAGCAAAATCTAGACTGAAATTTACTTGCTTTTCTTATGCAAATCTTCTCACAAGATTAGAAGGGAAAGTAAACAGCAGTCCAACCTAAAGATCTTTTTTCTTTTTAGAGGCAGCCTGTTGTATAAATCTGAAATAGAAACTGTTTTCATTTGAAGATCAAATAGAAGTAATCTAGTGAAGCTGACAAACAAGGCAGAATAATCTGTTTGCATTTTTGGGAAAAGGATAGCTCTGGTTTTGTTTCAAGGCAAGTAACTTTTAAATAATATTTAACGAAATAATTGACCTTGATGTTTAAACTACAACTTCCTTCACGTCATTAAGCTCACTGTTTTTAAAAAAAATGTTTAGTATCTGAACCCTGGCATTCATTCTGCTAATCTCATAATAACATTTGTTTCTTGTAGAATTTTGTTTGATGAACTCATTGGTGAAAGAGGAGAGAAAGAGTTCAGAACAACATGAGCTTTACAGCTCATTTATACTTTTTCTCCCTGTAAAACAGCAAAAGCACCCATATGCAGAATGACTTTTCAGGAATAATTTTTCAAATGGATGGATCAAGAAGAAAGTTTCTACAGCTGAACCATAAACCTTGGGACCAACTGTTCTTTTAACATGTATTCTGACTTTTAAAAAATATTGCAGTCCTTGACTACAAAAAAATGATTTTGTGGAGTTTGTCCTTATCATATCTAGGCTCTGGGTCTGCTTTTGAAATATGAGAGAAATGGAACTAACTCCATAAAGTGTGTCTATCACATAAAGCTTTTAGGACAGCCTGATTCACACTATATCCTGCTCTTTGTTCAACTGACAGATTTCCCACTGCAAAAAGAGGCGCATATCTGGGGACTGCTATTATCTAAGCTAAATATGTACATTTTGGATCAGTTCTATTTTATTTGAATACTCACAATTTCTGTTTGGGGATCTTAAGCATGAAAGGATTGCAGTGATGTGCATTTTATTAACTATCCATCATTCTTTGTACAAGCACAAAGGTGCATAAACATACACATTTACTAGTCTCTCTGCTCTGCAAGAGTTCAGAAAATTACATGCAAAATTATTTCAAATAAAAGCAAACAAGGAACCAAACAACATACACATTACCATACAAGAAAATAGGGAAACAAACAAGGTGGGGAGAAATAAAAGCAATAAATGAACAGAGTTTAACTTAATTTTTATTTGTTTGTAAATGCAAAATACCATGGCAGCAGTGGAAATTTTTTTCAGTTATGTGATCCTTGAATTACAAAACACTGATATCTACCAAAACACAGTTTTGTACCCTGCACGTTGTGTACTCACACATAGATGAAAGCTCTTCCTTTTTCCCTGCTGGCACACATTTTTTCTCTCCAATGAGTTCCTACTTTCAATATGCGGACATATGAGAAATCAGGTTGCTTTACTCCCAACAAAGGACACCTAGTTAACATTTCCACTGACAAACAATATTTGAATTCCCTCCACAGGGTACAGTCAGCTCAATAATGTTTAAAGACCTGGGATCTAGAGAGCGTGGTGGTGTTACGCAACTGGAGATGTGACGTTACCTGGCAATCTGAGCAGGGTCACACTGGTCATGGGACAATACAAATTCTGTGTCAGGCATGGCGTTAATGCAGGTTGTCTCAACTTCACATAAGTGTCATGCAGTGCAAGCAAGAATATGTTGTCAGTCATCTCCCATCTCATTATCCTCTGTCTCTTCCTCCCCTATGGCATAATTGGCATAGGACACCCCTCAGAGCATTCCATTGCAGTCGCTCAAGCTCCTGTCCCCAGATGACTAACAGGTGACAAGCAGTGTGTGACACAGCACAGCACCCATGTCACAGCAATGATGTATTTGCAGGAGGTACAGCCACGGGCCACTCTCTGTTACCCCCTTTATACAATCCCCCACTGTGACTCAACACCAGCAAGGGAAGGGAGCAGGCACCCCCCATCCTGTGGGATTATTGTGCAGCTTCCCTACACAGGTTGCCTCTGTGTCTGCCAAGTTATATTTTTACCACTTATGCAGCTACTGCTCTTCATTTTTACGTGGAATGAGAACATGGCACCTGGGCATGGCAGTTCTTGACCTGAGATACTACAGATGCTACAGTGGAGTAGCAGTGGTTGTTCAGCTGTAATTACTTGCAGAAGCTACTGGCTCTACTATTTTTTATTATTATTTTTACTTTTTTTTATATTATGAGCTACAAGAAAAATAGCACAGCAGCTCTTACCAATGAATTGGGTGCTGTGCCTGCTGCAAGTCACATCAGACCTATAGCATGGGTGTTTCAGGGTATGCCATCGACACCTAACCTGATACTTCTCCAACAATCAAACATATCTTGCAACACATGGGCAGAGATAGAAGATGGCATTTCTGTCATACAGGTCATACGTGCTCATTCCATCTTCTGTTTCTCTGATGGTGATTTGTGAGGAACCAACCTGGCACATTGCTTCAGCCCAGGGACTAAGGTTCATCTTCTCAGCACAGGTGTTACGCGGGCAGCTGTGCAAAACCAGGCTTCTCCCTGAAACTGAATGCACTGTTCTTTCCTATTCTCCTGAGGATGATTTACCTTGAGATTGTGCTGGACCGTGGGAGTTCTCTCACCGCAATATTTATATCAACACCCCTCACACTTGTTTAGGGAACCAGAAACAGTGACTGTGTCCTAAATTTCATTGGTCTCTGGTTATCTTGCTTTAGAATCTTCTATCCTAAAAATCTCTGCTTATCAGGCATGGTTGTTCTTTGTATCCTCTGCTGAACTGGCACAGAGCATTTCTGCACACTGCAAAACAGGCACTGACTATTTCCCCCTGTGCTAAATTCAGTGATTCTTATGGAGATCATGTCAGTCAACTTGTAAAGAGCTTCAGGGTCTGTAGGTAACATGAGCTCAAACGATACCTGCCTGGATACATCTCCTTACCTTTTCCTCCAAACATACCTGTGGGTCTGTCAGAGAGCCCTGGGGAAGCTGTAACCACGATGAAGGCACTAAGGGCATGAATCCAGAGAGGATTAAGACTGCTAGCCACTGCAGCATGTCCCCGCTGCCTGCGCCTCACTAAAGCACAAAAGTCTTGTGACTGGCATGTCCTCCACTTCACTGGGTTACATGACACATGCCAGAAAATGTGTCAACCCACACCCCATCTCTTCAGCCTTATTAGCCTGGGGAGGGAAACACAGCCAAAGAACGCGCACACAACTTTGACAGGTTCTGCCTAATCCACCCACATAATGACATTTCTTATGCTAAGTGCCATAGCGGTGTAGGGAGGCCACTGTCTGTACCAGCTGCTGGCAAGTCAAAGTTAGTTTCATGGTTATGTTTAAGATATAGCCTGATGTTACGTTAAGAAGTCTTTGTCTCCTGCGGTGCAGCACTCAGAGAATGACATCAAAAGCCTTCCTAATTCACCCCCCAGGTCATCTGATTATAGGCATGGCACAGAGCCATGCTGCCCCAGGAGCCTGTGAGTCACGATGACATCCATGACTATCCTCTTATTCCATGGAAGGAACTAATGTGCCCTGAGCATGAAACAACCAGGAGTAGATTACATCCTTCCTTGTGTCAGCTTAGCCCTGCTGGCTGTTGGGGCAGGCATTGGGGAGGCAAGAGCAGCCTCTGATTTCCCAGCCTTGCTTCTCCCCACCCCTACCTCAGGGAAGCTGTTCCTCCCCAAGCTGGGACATGCCGTGTGGGCAAACCACACGAGAGGGCTTTGCTCAGCCAGGCAAGGAAGAGGACGCTCTGGCTCTCTTCTTCAATGTGGTGCAGAGTTACATCACATACTGAAACATCCATCCCTCCTCCAACAGGCCAGGCATATCTGATCATGAGGATGCTGTGTGTTCTCCATCCCTTGGCATTTATCCTCATAATTAGTCTATCTGTTTCTGATTTATTTCTTTTCAGGCAGTTTTCTGCACCCTTGCTCCCTCATTTGGGCACATGGGGCAAACCACAGACTTGCCCTTAAACTACACAGAAAAATAAAATCAGAGACAGACTAACCACAAGAATCAATAGCAAGGGGCAGAAAGCACATGATTGGATACTGGAGCTTTGTTCAGAGATCCATCTGCCTCGAAATGTGATGTAACTAGGCTCACATACCACATCTGCAAAAGGGGGTAACAGATTCATCTTCGTAACCTGACTGGCAGGGTGAAACTATGCTGGCTCAGAGAAGCCAAGGCATGTTTAAAAATCACTTCTAAGGAAGAGAAAGAAGTCCATTTTGTGTTCACAGAGCTAAAGCAATCACTTTCAAGTCTGACGTGATTCCTGTTAGTGTTATTGTTGCTTCCTAGAATTTAGGCTTGAATTTGGCAGAAGTCGAGAAGCCAAGGCATACACAGAAGCATTTGTGAGAATCAGTGTGTCTGTGTGCATGGGCCAATTCTTTTCTGAATAAACACCAGTCCCTGGGCTGCTGGGTAAAGTGTCTATATAAGATGGCAGTCAGACATTTAGGCTCATACCCATGAGGCAAGGCTATTTAGGGATGCAAGTTACCTTTTTTCCCTACAAATAAACACAACCAGATAATGAACCACACCTCTCAGTGCCATTAAAATATTTGTGTTATATTCCATACTGTTCCTTGTTTGTCTCCTAAAAGTAGCATCATTGCCTGTGAAAGAGTATCAAGACATTAATCAAAAATAGATGAGCAGTACAAGGAATGAAGGACAAGCAGATGAGTAAATATATCTTCCTGCATATCCAGAATACAGGAGCTGTCTGAAAACCTTGTGATTAGAGTCAATACACTCGATCCAGCCACACAGACAGTGTGCACTGCTGTCATTCCAGTGCTTTACATCTCATTTGATACCCTGTGATTCTGCAGCCCTTCATCAGGTGAACGATGTGAAGTCACGGTTCATGAGATGGATCAGACAGTACAGAAACCCTCCAGACAGAAACCTCTGCTTGTTTCTGACTAGGAAGAATAAATCTTTTCTTTTGGAATCCACAGAAATACAGATGCAAAAGCAGTGGATAAATGAGAGAAGATAAGGTATTGCTCCTGCAAGCAGAACATCCTGTCTTCAGAATGGGTGAGTACTTCCAAACTTTCTAAATATTTCATTGCCCTCCGAGTAGATCACAGATCTGCCCCTCTCTCCTTCACAGATACTTTCCAGCATTCTAAACCATAATAGAAGCAGGCAGAAAGCAGAGGTTCGTTTGAAAAACGAGATTAAAAAAATAAAGGGGAAAAAAAACCCCTGAGGATGCCCTGAATTCTGTAGTCAGCCTCCTGGACACCGCCACAGAATTTTGTACGTCTCCATGAAGATGTGGCTGATTCTAGTTAATCATTAGCAGAACCTGAGGCAGCTGTATAAACAGCAGATTTCTACACCTACAGATCTTCATTCATTTCCTCCAGTGAGGTTTTTAATTTGACTGGCAGCTAGCCTATCGGGGCAGCTGATAAGAGGAGAAAAAAATCACCCTCCAGTCCTTGCATCGCCACTGCTTTTCCTCTGGTTCTCATCACAGAAGTGTACAAAGAATTAAAGAGCTTTCAATACATTTGTAGCCAAATATTTACCCTAAGTGAGGTAGATTATATTTGCTTATTGTACCCATTGCCATGCTGGCATGTGTTCAAGACTGTCTAATTTCTTGGAGTGCTATTGAATAGTTTAAAAACCCTTTGTTTATAGTAAGCTGTTTGCCAATGAGTGCACATTCGGTGTTGTCCGGGGCATAGTAGCTCCGGAGCTCACACGCCTGGTGTTTGGGCTCTTGGCGTTGTGTCACTTCACAAACAGAGCGCTGGGGACAGTTCTGGGATGCAGCCAACTTACCTTAGTCTCTTGCAGGGTTATTAAGAGCATTTTGAAATTCTCTCAGGCATTTCATGGAGAGAAAACATAATTAAGCCATGCTCAGAGGAAACATTCTTCAAGGAAATACAACTTCATCTTAATCAGCTTGTTTTTTTGAGAGCATACTTATTTTGACAACATTTTTAATGGAGACAAATTAAAATATTATTTACAGTAAATTATATTTAAATTATTGTTTTCTGTAAAGTGAAAACATGTAAGTAGTTCCTTGTTTTGTTTAATCTTGTTTTGAACTTTATATAGCATTTATATATTTAACATTTCTCCTACTAAATTGAATATTTTAATGTCATTATAACTTTTGGGCTTTCTGGTGTGAGAATGATTTGACACTTATGGAACACTTCCACCATGCCAAATATATTTTCTTGGAATTTTCAGTCCCTGAAAATTTCACCACCTTCTCTTTTTTCCCAAGTGTTGGAATTTCCCATAGGATGGAAATTTTATTTACTGATCAGCTCTGCTAAAATTTCTTTCTCTATCAAAAAGAAAAGAGGGAGGATGTCACAAATACACAACCGTAAACTTGTCAGGATGCATTTCTTATTGTTGGCTCATATGTTGCCCTCTTTTGGTAGCTTTTGTATTGTACTACACATAAAATATTTAACAACTGCTGTAGCAACTCAATATCCAAAGGGGACTGAGTGCTGAATTTTAGAACTAAGTAAGTGCATGAGGAGAGCAGTAGGTTGCGATTAGGCATGTAAAGATCTTATAGAGATATCCTGCTGGGAGAGGAAAAGCACTAGGGAATTAATAAAACAGTACAACATAAAAATGGACTGTAAAGGTTAATGAGAAAGAAGAAAAAGGAGAAAGACCTGTAGATACTCACTCATGTGAATAATTTAACCCTATATCCTGACTTCAGTCCTATGAGGAGAAACCCGACTTCAAAAAAATTCGTTCAATCAAGATTTGTAAAGGGAAACTCTGCCCTAATCATCACTCATTTGGTCTTTCCTTGTTACTTATTTCATAATCTATGCAAGGGTTTTATTAAATTCTTGTGGGTATTGACTAGTAAAGCCCAGAAAAGTGCCTGCTAATTTTCCAAGACTAAATCCCTACCAAAGTCAACACTTTCTTCACTAATTTATTTCTGAATTATGAAATTAAATATGCAGTGATTTGCTAATACTAGCTATAAAATCATGTGATATTTACAGTATTATAAGCCTAGAATCATTATTTAAGCAAAATATTGAAGTGTTAATTTTTTCCAGAATAGAGGTTTTTTCCTACTATTTCTGAGTAAAATTTCCAAAAAAAACCCTTTTCAATCTGTGCCAATGATTAGAGTCTAAAGAGATGGGTATTCACTTCCTCTTGACTTTCCAAAAGAACTGAGTGCTAACTCCCCCAAAACACCATTCTTAGAGAACAAACTGCTCTCTACTTCAGATAATTTTCAGTTATAAGCACAATAAATGGTTACACGGAAGAGATATTCCCACTGTATCTGTGATCCTAGTTCAGCATTCCACAGCCCTATTCTTTAAAGATTAATTTGCTTTGGTTTGAAAACCAGCATCAGGAATTCAGCCTCACAGGAACTGTTTTATGAACAGTCACAGAGATGATTTCAGAGCTCAGAAGGGAACTGTTCCTCCCACCTTGAATTGTGAAGGTTCTGTGGCAACTACAGGAATTCTTGGGGTAGGGAAGAACTCCCCGCCTTCCAATTTAAAGACATACATACTCTGGTGCTTTATTCAAACCTGTCCTAAAACCCCCAGCAATATGAGCTCCTCTTGAAAGACCATCTGACAGCCTTCCAATTTTCACCTTAAAAAAAGATACACCCAAAAGGCATGATTTCACTGCCATCCCCTCTCTGTTATATAATGTTGGCTGGTTTAAGACTTTGCAGACCTTTGTTCTATGCCTAAGAATGCAGAAGCCCAGCTTTATGGAAATAAATGACTGCCTGCTGATTTTGATGCAGTCAATATGCACCTCTTGGTGGCCAAGGGCTCACAGACTTTGGTCACATTTCCTCATAGATTTAACCAAGCCCCTCCTGCTCCAGGCTAATGAAGTGCTTTAACATGTGCACTGTTTAACCTGATATGTAGTGCCTTTGTTACAGCCACCTAGCAGGGCTGTAAAGGGAGTTGTAAATCTGCAGCACAGCTCATACACTTTAAGTTAAGTTTATGCTTAATGAGTTGTTTGGTTTGAGCCTGAGTCTTTCCCCCAACTGTTTTTTCCAGCCTTTGAATTGTTGTGGGATTTCTTCCAACTCCTTCCAGTCAGTCAGTGGCTGGCAATATTGAACACAGAGTTGAATGTAATAGCACAGATCTTTTACACAGGCACTCTTACCTCCCTGCTTCATGGTATATATCTGTACATACACAGTTTTTAGAACTGCAAATTCATATCTCTCTTACATCTGGTCTTCTCTCTGCTATACCTTGAAATGTTATCAGAAATACTGATGTCCAGGACATGTACATTCCAATAAATCCTGGGGTTTGTTTTCTTTTTTTTTTTTTTTTGGTGAATTGTTTGGGTGATTTTGTGCTCTGCTTTCTAATATCTCCCATTCCTTTGATATCATTTATCTGCTGTCTTCTGTTTGCATTCCTTCCTGGTTTAGTATCATCAGCACATTTCATTATTTTGCTGTTTACTTCTACTTTGAGATTACTATAGAGATATTGAATAGAACAATGTCTGTCAAAAGTCCCTGACACGACCCACAAGACATTTCCACAAGCTACAACAATTGATCGTTGCTCTTTGTTTACATTCTTTCTCCCATTTTAGTCTACACAGCAGCGTTCCCCGCCAAAACAAGTGAAGTTCTTTCTCTCAACATGAATACCTGAAACAGTGTCAAATGACATATTCAGTGCTCCATGTATGCACTTACCCACATTTCCACCATGCTGTGTATCTCTCTTCACTCACTGAGCATAGTGAACTGCTTGCTGAGTGCCAACTTGGAGCATCCTGGCCATAGCCTAGAGCCTCGGTCCCCAAATCTGTAAGATACAGAATTTATAAGTTGCATACTAACATGAGAGGCGCATTTAATATGTTTTACTTTTTACAAGACCATACTACTTGCTGTTCCTGATACTATTTGCCTCAGTGTTTCCTTGGGATTAGTTGGGTGACTTAGCTGTAAGAAACAAACAGAACTTGGCCTTGATTTATGACCTCTGAGGTCAGAAACAACCATTAACTATGCTGTCTAACCTTTCCTGTCACAGACATTACCCCATTCCCTACATACAGAGCCCAAAAATTTCCATTTGGCTGACATGTGTTTTCCAGAAAGGGATTCAGTTTTGATATGTAGACAATTGCTTTCTTGGGCAGTTTGTTTCAGCAGTTCATCACACTTACTGCTACAAATCCAAGCCTCAATGCTTGCTTAAATTTACTTAGCTTACATTTCCACCCACTGATTCTTGTAATATATTCATCTGATGCAAGACACTTTTTTTCTTGTTGTGAAGGTAATTATACACTGTAATCCAGTCATCTCATTTTGGTAAGGGAAACAAAACGTAGTTTCCAATCTGCAAGTGGTTTTTGTGCTTTTTCTCCCACCCTTTTTCAGCTTTCTAGCACCCACTGTACTGCAACGCACCCCAGCTGTATAAGTCAACTCATATATCCCTGCTAACTTGTTCAAAGAGGACCTTATTCCTCTTCCACACCATCAGATTGAGTCCTGTGTCCAATTGCTTCCCCACAATGATACCACGGACTTTTCAAGCACCACCCTCAGGATATGATTTCTGTTGCATCAATACAGACACCATCTGTGCATGGTTTAAAATTCATGTTTTCTGCAGAGGCCCTGCTTACCGAATTTGGGCTGCTCCATCTTCACAATTTATTTATCATTCCACCAATTTTAATTTCCTCCCTAATTTACTAAGCATTGTTTAACTAGGGATGTACTTGTCTCTCAGCCATTAAGGACAGTTCTGTGGCCTGCCAAGCGTAACACCCATTTCTGCAAACTGACTTCGGAGCTTTCCTTCAGAACTGACAGCTGCTTTTTGACACCTATCAGTTAGTCAGTTCTTAATCCGCTCAGCAGTCACTCAATACCTATTGTACAGCACTCATATTTATTAAATGCTTAAACAGAGAAGGCAAACAAGTGTATCTGAATGCTGAAAAAATGGACTTAGAACTTAAATCCTGGAAAGTGTTAAAAAGCTTAATCCCGACTGGTGCCTAAACACTTAGAAGCACATAGACTTACGTGACTCATTGTAGGTCCACAGTTATGAAACCTCATGCTTTGTATATTTTTTTGTTGATATTAATTTCTCTTATCTGCGAAAGACAAAACTTAGACTGTTGGATAGACCACACATTGTCTTTTGTATTCACACACACAGAGCCTTCCTTTTGTTTCTCTGCATCTCCACAGGTAACTATTCTTTTGCAAAAATAATTGCCAATGTCAGTGTAAATCTTTTAGATACTACTTGTTGTATTATTGAGCTCAGATTATGCAGCTTTGGTGAGTTTCATCCGTATATTCCAGTATTCCCTCATCTGTTTCTATCAATAGGATTTATTTATTTGTGTCACAGTGTTTCTTTCTTGTTAATTGCTTCAAGTTATTTTATGTAATTAAAGACAGATGGTAAAGCAAAGTTCAGTATCTCATCCATTTGTTAATCGGTGGCTTATGCAGCTCTATAAATGTAGCAGGGATGTTATGATTTTGGTGTTTTGTGTGCTGTGCTTTAAATTAAATACTGGGACCAATTCCGAGTTACTCTGAAGCCAGTGACAAAAGCTGCCATTGACCAGGATCTCACAGTGGGAGACCATGGATGAGGAAAGCTGTGAGCCAGCTCAGTGTGGTGTTTACACTTTACAGAGGCACACAGCTCACTCACTCTTACACCCAGGTCTCACCGCGGACCTTTGCATCAACAGCTTCCACAATGTGTCAGGGCCAAATGAGCAGCCAGGTCAGGGCATTGATGAAGAGGTTTATGGAAACCCATCACTGGTTTCAGCATTCTTTGGGTTTATTCTATTTTGGGGGAATTATTTTTTTTCCATATGCAAGGGAGCAAAACATCTGTTTTCATTAAGGACATCTTGTTCTTCAGATTAGAGGAAATCACCAGAAAAGGAATAACAAACAAAAGTCTCCAGAGGGAAAAGACGCCCGCCACGTGCTCCCTTGGGCAGCCATTTTGAACTGATCCAGAGCATTGGCAGCTTGGGAGCAGCCCAGCCAGATCTGGGATCCCAGCACAGATCCCTCGCTCCTGCACAGTCCATGAACCATGCACTTCACACCCAGCCTGTTCATGGGCTTATTTTACCCCAGCTATCTTCTACCTCCAGATCAATCTGGAGAGTGCTCTCCTTGCCCTGCAGGCTGTAGCATACTGTGTTATCTTGATGCCCTTATCCCTCCTCCTTCATAAAGAAAAGGTTAATGGCATTCTTGCTGGTTTGCCTGTCCGTCCCCCATGCTCTCACACTGGGCAAGTACCCTCTGCACAGGCACCAGCAGCAGCAATGGATTTCTAACCAACTTACTTGCTCTCATCTTTCAGTCCAACAAGCAATTTGGCTTTATCTGTTTTGACTCAGTACAAGCCTGCTCCTATTGTTTCTTGCATTCTTGCATTTCCACCACAGTATGTGACTGACAGAAAAGCAATTCCTCAATTATACTACAAGGGATGTGCTGGGAATTGCAAGTCAGCGTAAGGATTTATGTGCTAGACCAAATTATCGTAACTGACACAACACTTCCAGCAAGTGAGTTTAGAAATACCAGAATCTCCCCNAAAGGAGAGAGAATAAGGATTCCTCATCGCTACTGTGAGTCATGCTCACACTGAGCACATGGCTGGTGAGGTCAGCGACAAGGGTTACTGGGCTTCAACCATAGAAAAAATGGATTTTTCTAAAAGGCATCACAGTCAAAGCAACATGAAAGAAGAAGAGGAATGCAGAAGCCACCAAGGCCCCTCAACCACAGGTGAAAGGGAAGCACAGATGGACTCATGCTTCTTGAAAGAATGAGCAGAGACGGTGACATGGGACACTGTGTCCTTTTATTCACCTATCCTTTTGGCCCTTAACATAAGCTTTTATTTCACCACCATGACTGTTCATCAAAACAACAAATTCACCTATTTTACTCAGCCTAGAATGGAATTTTTTAAAAACATTAGCACCACTTATTCTGGGGAACAAGCAGTGTGGCATATTTGAAAATAACTGAGTAATTTCTGCCAAGCAGGTGTCATGCATAAACCCTATTTAAAATTCAGACATTGAACTTTAAGCACATGCTTAAGTCCTGATAGAGACAATGCAATTTAAGCAAAATGTAATTCAGCATGTGCTTGGCTGAGTGCTTGAATCAGGTCACAACTGACGAAGGATTACCCACACCAGCAGTCCAGCCGTGGATTGTAGGATGGCACTTAAACTGCTGAATCTGCTACAGCAAGTGGTTTTTTTTCCTATTACTCATTTTTACTTTTTCTTTTTTGATGTGTGTTCCTGTAAAGCAGGTTTCACCCTTCAGGAAACCATCTGTATTTGGCACCTATTTGGCACATTTTTACCTATTGTAAAAAAATGACAGCTGAAAATTCCAAACTGCTTTAACTATAGAGAAAAGAAGTCTTTTAATGTTGATGCTGAAACAGAACTTAAAGTATTAAAGGTTGATAGTTCTTTTTTTTTTTCTTTCTTTTTAAATTGTTCAATGCTAAAGCATCAAGCAAACACGCTTTACAGTCTATTGCATCGGGCTCTTTTTTAGTAGGATGGCTCCTGCCAACAGCAGGTTCAGAACTGCCAGTTCTAATTAAAAACTTTATTTTAAAGATACATTTCACAGTTTGTTCACGGCACCCTGAGAAATTTAAATTGCTGGATTGAGCAAATGGATACAGTTTCTTTGCTATTGATTCCCAAGTAATGACTTTAATTAATTGTTTCAGCAATTCATGATTGATGTACTATGGCTGTTGAAACCAATTTCTTCTTTTAGACAAGTCACCTAGAGTGGATTCCCCTAGTTGTGCCTATTTCTTTGCACAGGGTTTAGCTATGTTTTATTCTCTTTTTTAATTTTGTATTGCATCAGTCTAAAAATGGCCAAAGATTATTCTTGCCTCAAGAATTTCAGTGACAAATCCTTTTAGTAGTCCCAGTTGTAATGGACAGACAATTGTCATCATAAACTCTGTATAAGTAGCATTGTGAAATCTCTGATTTATAGGCATATTGCGTAGCAAAAGCTATTTTGATAACCCTTGCTTTTCCCTGCTATGTCCAGCTCTCTGGTTGCAGAAAAATACGAGTGAATCAGTTTTCAGCTTTCTAGATTTAGTAGGAAAATAGCGCCTTCAAAGACTGAACAACAAATCTAGAAATGCCACACCTATGGGTGGCTAAATTTTACTGAGGCTTACTTCTCTGCCACCTAAGGCACATATTGAATGGAGTTACGAAAGAGAAAAACGCAGCTTAGGCTTTTGACTCATTATGTTTTTATAATTATTAATCAAATCCACAGTATATAGTCTACTTCAATGACTGCCACTGTAATCTTGTATGCTTTATAAGATTTTCAGATTAAATATATAGATTGTATGTTCTATTAGGTTATAAGATAATATACCACATCTTTATTTTATTCTTTGGTGATCATTAGTTACTGTAGAGCATATTATCGGCAGCAAGTCCTCCAAATAACATGTACTGACAGTATCACATCAGAAAAAATCATTACAATTCACTAGAGCCCTATCTGCATTCTCACAATGATATAAATATACCTCAGTAGATAGTGAAGTCAGATGTTTGCATTTACCAACAGGTTTTAGGCAGGACATAGGCTAGAGATTCCTTATGAGATTCAGACTACAGGCAGCATCTTCCTAAGTTTTGTCATTGAGACTCACCCCTGCTTTCTGATCACACAGAAACCTTCTGGTTTTGGTGGCTGAATAACAGCCCTGAGGCAAGCACAACTGTTAACATTTGAAAGTGCTAGCTAGGAAACATTTGATGCATTTTTAGCTACTTTTAGCACCATTAAGCTGTTGGGCAGAAAAAAAAAACAAATCACAAACAAACCAAAAAAAAGCAGTCAATCCTATCTGATGAGACAGCTCTTCTACAGACTTCCAACAGACACTCCTCAGGTCTTTGGTGGTCTACAGACCACAGCTTCAAATCCACTGCAATGCTTGAAATCTCACTCTTAGAACAGCTGAAAGCTCTTCGCACCTGTATGTTTCTTTTTACAGTAAGTGCTGGATGTGGCTTCAAATGCATGATAAAGAAAGACAAATAATTTTGACTTAAGAGACGTTTAACTAAACCACCAATATATTCTCTTAATTCAAAGCAGGAATAGGGGGAACATCTCCAAATCCAAAGAATGTATTATATCATCAACTCCTTGTTTTTAAGTGGTTCCAAATCATCAAAAATATTGTGTAAGAGCAGCTGATTCCCAATATAGATATCCTTTTCTTGGGCACCAAGTCATGCCAAGACCCCGGCTGAAATTTTACAAGCGTCTCAGATTGTACTTTAAATAATAGTTATTAGTCATAAGGATTGGCTACCTTTCTTTTCTTTGAAAAGAAGCTATAAATGTATCATCATTTATTCATTTCTGAAATCATCACATTGTTCTCCAAAAGAGTTGGGTTAAATTTACAAAATTTAGAAACATATGTTGTGGGACGTGTTTAGGATGCTTCTACTCCTAAACGCAGGTTTAATAAGAGTATGTGTCCCATCCCAGTTGTGAATTCTGTGAAAAGTATGTTCAGTTAGAAGTAAGAACTTTTCTGCAAATTTCTGAAGGTGGGATTTCCTCCTTATTTACGTAAAACATTTTCTTCTTGAATAAAAATAATCTGCTAATTACTTTTATTCTTGCATTGATGTACCAGTTCCAAGGTCCAGTCATTAACTAAGACTCCAAGTTAATAAGTGCTGTATGAACAGGGAGGAAGCAAATTTTCCCTGCCCCAAAGTGTTTGTAATGTAAACTCCTAATTTAAAATTCATTAATTTTACACATCACCTTACATAACAATCACAATGCCATAAAGGAGTGAACACATGCTTGTAATTAAAGCCATGGCAGTCTCATCCCATTGTATGAAAAATAGCTCTATCATAATGGTCCTGAGTTCGTGCCAGAATAGCAGCTAATCATGGGAGAAAGATGATCTAACACTTACAGAACATGAAAATAGAAATGAAACATTCTGGTTCCAGCCTATTTTCTCTAGACTTGCTGGGTGATCCTGTGCGTGCTACTTAAGCTTTCCACCCCTCATTTTACCCATGTGCAGAACAGCAATAACAGTATTTATCTGACTCAGAAATGTTTTTTAAGAATAAATTCATAAATCATCAAGTCTCTTACGCACTCTCAACACGCTTTCTACACAGCACCCATTACAGACACTCTGGAGAAGCACGCATGAACTACCGATTTTAGCCTCATAATGCCTCTAAAAAGTAGAGTTCAGGGAATATGTGGCAGGAGCAAATATATCTATCATGGTCAAAATATTTCTATTCCTGTGCTATTTGCATTTCACCTCTAATATGCAATAAGGATAAAGTTAATCAAATTCATTTTGTCACTTCTTGATTTACAACATTTTGGCAAATATATGTTCAGAAACTCAGACCAAGATTTTCTACATAAAACTTGCGAAGAAACTCCTTTGATTTTTAATCAGTATACTCTTTTCATAGGAGATATCAAATTCTTTAGAAATTAAAAAGGTCACAATAATGCCTTACAAGGAGAGAAATTCTGGAAAATGCTACTTTGGATGACCATTCATCTTAAAATAATGCAGGGATGTTGCTCAGTAGTCAGAGCATCACTGTGCTTGTACCTAGCAGGAAATGCCAAAACTAGATCATCAAGGTCAGTAGTCCCATTCATTGACAAAACCATTCATGATATGAGAATGAATGAAGTGTCTTGAAAGCTAGTAGTGTCTGATTCCCTGTGCAAGTTTCACAGTTCAGGACAGAGCCAGTCTATCAGTGGCACATTTTCAGCATGTAATCATCTGTAAAGTCACGTCCCAATAGAGATAATGAGGTCCCATTCATTATTTGCCAAAGTGCAGCAATTTAAGCATGACTCTCTTCTGCTGGAAAATTAAGTGTTTGAAATTTGGACCTGATCCTACCTTCACTGAAGTCAATGATAAGGCACCACCTGATTTCAAGGGAGCAGCAGCAGATTTTTTGTAATGCAGAGATCATATTAAATTCACTTATCCTTCTCTCATAGAGTGAAAAGCAGGTCATGGGTCTGATGTTTGCAGCAATAATGAGGAAGCTTTAGAAACTAAATGGGATGTAGCTGATTATTTTAGCACAAATTGAAGAACTAATGACTTACTAAGCATTATTCTTATCTGTTGCACAACCAGCACATGATGATGTCCAGAAATAGTGTAACATCATACTTTGTTCAGCAAAAGGCTCAAGGGCTGATACTCTGTTTGCTCTCACTGACATAAATCAGGAGGCAACCTCACTGAGTAATTGAATTACATAAGACTAAAATTAGTGAGAGGAGAGACCTGAAAAGGACCTCTCCAAGCAGAGAAAGGGAAGGTGTCACCTGCCTCCAGCACTGTCCATCTGAGTCAAGGACCACCCCAGCCTGCTGTGCTTGTGGAGGGCTGAGCCCCAGCAGGGACTGCAGCAGCCCTTCTGTCACAGTCTATGGTAGCTTTGCTCAGGGAAAAAAAGGGTTTGAGACCAGAGAAAAAGTGACTTGATGGAGCCACCACAAAGGAAGCCACAGGGAATTTCAGGTACTTGACTTTTACTGTGACACCAACTTGCCTCAGTCAGACCCAGGCCAAGGCACAGGGCTGCTGTGAGCCTGTTTGCCTGGCCAAAGAGCTGACACACGGATTGCAGTGAATACCCTGGAGATATGCTCTCTTTTTGACTCTTCTCCTATCTCCCTGATAAACACTGCTGCTCCCAGCGGAGAGGCATTGGCTGCTTCTGACATTGGGTCCTAATTTCCCATATTCAGTGCAAGGTATTCAGTTAAGTTTTCCCTCCAGTTTTAATGCAGTTTACTCATATACATTATTCAACCCTCTGTGAAAATGCAAATGTCTTGGTCCAGTGTTCAGCTCCACTCCTTCTTAGCTATGTCACATTCCCCACTACAACACAGTGATGTGCTCTGTGCACTGCCCTGCCGTGTCCCCCTTACTGCTCACCAAGATCCTGCCCCCAATTGCAGGGTGCAACCACAAGTCCCCAGATTGGCCAGTGGAGATCACACCCCTCGTTCCTGTGTGTCCTGTTGTGAGTAGCAGCAGGACACACAGTAATGCCACAGGTGACCATACAAGACCCCTTCTGGGACACCATCTGACTGTAACTCAGGGAGCATTATTCTAACACCAAGAACCAAAACCCAACCTTTGAGCAGAATTCTGAGGCTGACAGAGCCATGCCCTTCCCTATTCAATGAGTCTTTCTACATTCTGAAGTAGGAGAGGCACTGAGAGTATCACCAAACAGCCCCTTACATCTTTTTACACAAACCCGGTATCATGTTCTGGCAAGACAGCCACAGTATTTCCAAACCAGTAGCATGTTCATCGGGAGACCCTTAACTCATTCTTCCCTTTATGCTCAGCAAACACTTGTACTTCTATAGCTGTGAGCATCCTCTTTTATGTACAAAAAGCTAAAATTAAGATTATTAGTTCCTGCGCAGAAATTCAGCATGAATTATAATGAACAACTCTGGCTTGTAAAGTTAGGGCATCTTTTACATAATGAATAAACTGCTCACCAGCATTATACCTTTAAGCAGTATTTTAGCTGTTCTATAACTATCTGGAAGTCAGCATCTTACATGGCTCAGAAAAATTAGCTAAATTGAAGACTTAAACTAAATCAATGCTCAGCAGAACTGTAGCCTTATTTTTGGATGCCAAGCCACACTACAGAAAACTTTGTTAGAAAGCAAAGAGAATGTTATTTTTCAACAGAACATGCACGTGTGTGTACAAAGGAAAACATTATTCACAGCTAAAGTTACCCATGAAGTACAAATACAGAAGATTAAGAATTCTGAAAACCTCGTTATGTGCTTTAGATTAGGAACAAAAAACTTTGCATTTTTCTATAATACCTTACACCTGAGCAGTTTTAGTTACGTAACAATAATTAAGTCTGTCTGATAACATCACTGTGATATATGTCTTCATTTACAAATGGGTAAACTGAGGCTGAAAGTGGTTCTTTGTGCCAATTTGTGCCTTACCTAACCAATCAAAGAATAAAACAGCACAGAACTTACGATGTCCTGGCTTCCATTTCACTGGTCAAACTTTTACCAGATCACATCTCATGCCAAGAGGACCTCATGCTAACAACCTCACTGTATTTGAGAGAGGGACCCAGAGTTTTCAACTCCATTATTGCAGTAACACTTCATCACTTGTATTCCTGTCTATTAGTTTAGCATATACAACTGTTTTTACAGCCAAACAAAATAAGTTTAGGAATTCACATCTTTTTATTTTAATTATTAATTATATTGTTTTCCAAGAACCGCATTTAAAATACCATTGAAAGTCTTTTTCTCATTTGTCAAAAGCCCCAGTAAATTTATTCCCCTTTTATGTGGTACTGGATTATTTACTCTTCATTTTCTACATGGAACAAGCCCTGACTAGTTACTAGATGGCAGACATGACATGGCCAGATCGCAGAAACCTGCTTATTTTACTTCATAGGTCTCTTGAGGGTTTGGCTGTTTTCCTGATCTTGCACATGTGAGCTCCATCTTTCTGCAAATGCATCAGCCAGCCTGCCTGAGCTAGTCACAGGCAGGATTAGTAAAATCAGGCATCTGCAGATGTTAGGCTACCAAAAATGAATACCAGCGCTGTATTTTAGGGGCTTTCATTTGGTGAAGGACTGTGGGACTTGGCAGGGTGGAGGGATTGGGATACTCCCGCACAATAGCTTATCTGCATGAAAAGGAGTGGCAGGGTTTATAGGATTTAGCAGCAGCATGGATAATGAGGACAGAGCAGCCTGACCTCTGAAAGTGTTGAGCAACCACAACTCCCATTTACTTCAGCACTTTTGTAGATCAGATCCTCAAGGTGATTTGCTTTTTGTAATAAGCCAGTTGTGGTCTACATCAGCCTTTTCTCTTGGCAGAGGTGGCCCATGCCATTCCCTGTTGGCTTTGGCCAGCTGTGACCAGCATGGCTCCTGATCACAAACCATGTGACACAGTTATTTTTAGCATATCAAATTCACAGAGAGACTAAATGCCCAGTTTTTGCAAAGTTATTGAAATGCCTGTTTCCTGTCATTCACAGCATTTCTGTCTCCAGGTCCAACAAACTGGTGCTTTTGACAAACTACAAGTCACCATCTTCCTACTGAGCAGACTGTGCTTGGGAGAAAAAAATCAATTAGATAATAAAAGTGTTAGAGGATTTGCTTATTTTGTCACTTCGTTTATCTTTTTGGTATGATTGTTCTGACAAGAAACCAAAAGTTAAGAACTCCATCACAATTACTCTTTGCTTTCACTCACACAAACCAAAAAGATGGGTCAGTGACGGCTGTCATGAGCTGCACCCATTACCACTGCTGTCCCTTGGAAGGAGCTTTTGTTCACTTTTTTTCACTTTTGGCTACTCAGCAGGAAGGGTCAATGAGGAGTGAATCTTTTTTGAGGTGATCTTCTGAATTGGTTTCCTCTTCTGTGTCAGTAGGAAAGAAAAGAAACTAAGCAACACAATGCAGAATTCTGATTTACAGAATGCTAAGTATTATTTTCCCACAGACTTTACTACCTCCCTACATCATTGCCATTGATTTATCTGTTTCACTGTGTGAAAAGCTCATCCTCTACTAGGCTGAATTGCTGAGATATTGTGTACTGCACGATTCATACACTCTCCCAAAGAGCTTATTTGCAGGGGGTTCATAAGGTGAGAAAATAACCTGGCTAACACAGCTGTAAGTGGATTGATTTAAAATAAAAATATGAGTTTTTTTAAAAATTTCCTGAACCTAATTGAAATGAGTTTCAACTTTTCTACAACAAATGAGACACAAAGGGGTCTACCCAACCAAACTCAATTGCATTGCAAATTATCTACCTGCCTGGGTATAGATCCCTTCCTTGTCTGATTGAGAATGTAGATGTAGCCATAGGACTGCCACGTGACTACTTTATTGCAGAGCTCATCTGCCTCTTTTCATCCCCCTTTCCCCATTTTCTGTCAATGTGTACTTCCTCCCCACTGTCAAATGCTCCCCCGGTCTACCTCTAGAAATGTAGCCCTTAAAATATCCTGACATGCTCTATGGACCTGTACAGCAACAAGGAAAATTTGGCTATCAGAGGGCTATTTGTCACACACACTGAACTTAGCTCAGAGCCTCATTAGATCCACATATGGAGCTTCAAGGGTATTTGTTTGGGATGGGCTGTGAACTTATCTCAACCAAAGGTAACTCCCATTCACTGGCAGATGGAGGAGGTGGTGCCAGTAACATTACTGGGTTCAGAAATACAACACAGCTTGTCATAACATGTTGCTCTGGCAACATCTGTTAACAGCCCACAGAGCTATGTAGCACTTAAGTCAGATATAGCCATAATGTAGTTTTTTGCACTGAGCTGCATCCATTTGTACCTTTCCCAGACAGCAACATGTATTATTTGCTCCTGGCCTCAGAAAACCCCACCATCTCTTTCAGGGATTATTTCCATTTCCCTGGCATTAGGCTACAATGCCATGCCAGGCACATCTCAGTAACAGCCTTTTTGGAGATGTCAAGCTCAGAATTACACCAAATTCCTTCAGACACTCCTGACAACACTCAGCCAGCAGCAGAGTTTGGTCCAGGCATCATTGCTTCTCAATCAATGGAGCTAATTTCTTACAGGAACTCCTCCCAGCTTCACCATCACTCCACATCCTTAACAACATAGCATCCAGTTTCATATACTCTATTCAGCAATGGGGAAGCTAGCCTGGCACCACCAGGAAAGACTATAGAAAAAAAACATTTTTGTTTTTGAGTTCAAAATTATGACCATTTTGATGTGTTACAGCTGCAGATGGATTTGCAAAGGTCAACCTAGTCTCCTACAAGCAGTGAGGTCATATCAACACGATTATGACAAATAAAGAGGGGTAGGTCATAGGGAAGGAAACAAAGAGTTCTGCTTTCTTGTGCACCATCAGGATTTTATCACAAGTCACAATTTTTTTATACTTTTAGAATTTTGCATGTTCAATGCATGAAACTGGTGACAATTCCCAGAGTGATAATTACTTGAGAATATTTCTGTTGTGATAAAGGAGCCCTTTGGGGTGTCTACAGAGACAAAAGTCAAAAGAGGTTAATGCATGCCACAGCTGTGCCATACCCTTCCTCTGGCTCTAGTAAGCCTGGTGGGTTTTTCCACTGAAACAGCAAGGGATTTTCCTATCAGAAGGCAGTTGGTATCAGCAGATCTCCCAGCTTATCTAGATGTCGCATCTCTTCCAATTTAAATGCTACATCAGTGGTTATTAAGCCTTCTTTGCAAATAAAACTAAGGAAAACATTCTGGAGGGTGCTCTGGATTCCATTAAAGGATTGAATTTCTCACTATATTACACTTTTTCCATATGGCTGAAACATGGAGCTGAATACACTCATATACTGCTAGTGGTATAATCCCAGATGGTGACAAATGACCTCATTTCAACAGCAACGTATAGATCTTTATGACACCAATGCTCAACCATGCTCTTGGGATATTCTCTCCAAACAATGAATGACTGGCAGATAACATAATGTTTAACTTCTGCCTTCACTTTTGTACACACTTTATGGCTAACGCTGCAGAGCTACTCGTTCATTAAGCACTCAGCCTTGTAACAGCATTCAGATGACACGAGATATCCCCTGAGCTGCCAGCAAAGGATCTCCTTTGGCCCACGAAGGTCAGCTGTGGTGCAGGCAGTGTGTCACTATCTGTGTGTAAAGATATGCTCTGGCAGGGTAGAAGTGAGCTGATAACGTCTTACCCCTGCTTGGGCCCTTCAGCTGCCTCTTGGGGAAGCGTGAAAGGCTGCCAAGCTCAAGATGTGCTGCATCCTGCAATTTGGCTTTCCAGAGAAGAACAACCCCTCCCCCCAAACTCACCCACGCAGTTCTTTACCCCAAGAAGAGGTCATCACACAAAAAGTAGATAGGAGAGAAAAAGACTGCACACTTGACTGTAACTGCAAAAGAGAGAAGTCCAGAGTCCTCTTGAGATGTTGTGTAAATGGAAAGCAATCTGGGCTGTCTCCACTTTTTACAGAAAGACCTCTGTGCTTTTGTGGACTTCATGGCCTGCCAGATGGAGACGGCTCCAAGTAACACTGAGCTCTTATTGCTGCAGAAAACCAAGGAGAACTATAACCCCAAGTACTGCAGGTGTAGGAGGGAGTACTTGCTCAGATGATGATTCATGTCAGCATCTGAATAAATAAGGTCAGACAGCCAGAGATTATTCCAGTGAAGGGGAGTTGATTTGTTTGGGGGGCAGAAAGGAGGGGCTGTTTGTTTGTTTCGTATCATTATACTGTAACAGTGGCCTACTCTGACTTGGTTTTTGTTTTTTTCCCAAGATTTAGTATTCATTTATTTTAATTAAGACCTCAGTTCAGCAAAACACATAACTGGGTGTAGCCTACCTGAACTGGAATAGCTGTATCAAAAGCATAAATCCTAATGTTAGCATACACTGGGTAGACAGCATAATGTAGCCTTTATAAACATATCTGGAATCTGTTTTAAGGAAGATGTCTTCACTACAGACCATTAAAAATAAAAAATCACTTGCCTCAAAGGGTGAAAAAGGATTAATTAGTTAGTGCTCGTGCAGCAGTGTGAAGATACAAATCGTGGGACTGTGTTATTAGTAAGCAAAGGGTGCCAACAGGAAGCAGTATTGTTAAAGGCACGAGGACTAACAATGGTTTTGTTCTCACACTTGTAAGTGATTCGTCTGCTATTGAAAGGTGTTGGCCTTTCAGCCTAGGAGACTGAAATCCTCTTTCTTCACCCAAAAGAGACTTCATGGGCTGTGCATACTTTCTCACACTCCCTCACTAGTGTTCCTCACCCTTAGCTTATAGATGCTAGACAGTAGCCCATTCTCCATAGTCCTTTTATTGCTTGGCCTCTGCCTCAGCTGCCAAGAGGGGTGCCATTTAGACTCATTGTTATGGTAGCTTTTATGATCTAGACATGGTGTCTAGGATCAGAGACTTCCTAGCAATTTTGCATATGCTGCTGCACTGCCATCAGAAGAGAAGAACTCCTAGTAGCCAAAAATGTGGGCAGAATTCAAAGCAATGACCTACAGATGAAAGGCACCCCATCTGGGCCAGCTAAGCCATGCAGCCCCTGAATGCCAGCTTGTCACTGACTGAAACCGTATTGTGATGTGATGCTCAGAAGGGGAAAAAAAAAGAAAAAAAAAAGCAGTTTTAAAATATCTGTGGATAACAGCTGTCTAGAGTTAGGGCTATAGACATTCAAACCTTGCTTACGTAATATTTCTATCACGCACCGTCCTTCCACCCAACTCTCCGCTTCATGCCAAGGTGCTGGAGGGAGGTCTTGTTCTTATTTATGCAGCATGAATACAAAATCAGAGAGGGTGGCAGAAACTTTCCACAGAAAGGTATGGTGCCTTGGCATGCTGAGGAAAATAGTAGAGCAGGAACAGCTTGTAAATGAGGGGGAAGAGAAGGATTAAAGAAATTGGAATAATGGTATTCAAGTGTTTCCTCTAAAAACAGGATGACTGCAGTCCTTTAAACCCAAAAACTCGGGGAGAAAAATACAGAGCAAAGCATCTTTTCTCCCTGTGTTTGTTATATTGCTCACTTAGACAAGCAAAATCCCATTTTACCCCATTGTCCTCAGCTCCTTTTTCACCCCGTTGTCCTCAGCTCCTGACACACATATGACCTCTGTCCTCCTTCCTTGCAAACGGAGGCCAGATGAGGAAGGTGGTTTTGTCACCTGGAGTTAATTTATGCCGGTCTCCGCTGTGCCGTGCTGCTGTGTTGGGGTGGAACCTTTTCAGATGTCGGGATGATAGGAGAAAGAAAAATGAAACAGCAGAGTATGTGTGGCGGGTGGCCGAGTCATCCTATCACCACGTATTTGTGTAGTTTCTTTTAGTGCCATCCAATCTTCCCTTCTGTCCCTAAATGGCCTGTGTTGAAAATGTCCCTGCTTACAGTTGCTCAACTGGAATGAGGACAAATTGTTTGCAGTGGCCCCCTTCCAAATGCTTGTGCTGTAACTTTTGTCTTGACTAGTCTCTGGAGATATCTCTAGAGTGAGTTTCCTATGACTCGTTTGTGCTACCCTAAGTCATGTCAGATTTTCTTCCTCTAGTCTTTTGACTTTGTAGCAGAAATCTTGTTTAAAACATCCCCTTCACAGAAAAAGCCAGAGCAGACAGAGGCTTAATGCTGTTATGTCACAAGTTCCCAGTGAATTAAAAGCGAGGGGGTGGGGTGTCGAGGGAGCCTGAGGTTACAAAGTGGTTCTAGGGGGCAAGGAGCCTCACAAGCACAGGAGGGATGGCCACACCAAGCTGCTCTGAGTGACTAAGTCCTGGTGGTCTTAGGATTGCATAGGCGTCCACACTGAGACATCAGCCACTTTTGGAGGTAGAAATGCCTGGCCCCTTGGCCCTCCAGACTGCTTCAGTTCAGCACTGAAGGGGTGGTGAAGGTACTCTTCCCCCTCACACTCACATGTGAATTAGTCCAGGATGAGACAGCATCAAAAAAAAGTGGGTTAGCAAAGCCTGAAGAACTAAGCCAAGAAAGGAAGGGTTTATAGTTCCAAAAACCATTGGATGAAGTTTTGCACGTAGACTCATTAATAGATGTTACAGAAGAAAAGGTTCATTCCTCTCCTGTTAGATGCGTGACCTGTTAGACATGCATATATATCAATAATATTTTCCAAGGATAACTAAATTCAAAGACCATTGTCTGCTTATTTTGAATGAATGTTAAATATTAATTTTTCATCAAGTGTACAATCTTCTTTTAGAAAAGAAATGCAGAGTTACTTCTATGAAATGGTCTCTTTCAACACTACTAGGGCAGAAAACCAGGCCTGTGTAAAACATCTTCCCTGTCCCTTTACACATTTTACCAAAGATGATCTGAGCATCCTCAGAGAGAGGGAGAGTGAAGCCTGCAGATGAGACTGCTGTGGTTCCTCATAGAGCCCCTGGATGTACAAGGGCTGTGAGGAGGAGCAAATTGCAGGACCATCAGCCCTCCCTACCTCTTGGCTGGAAGTAACCAGCCATGAGGCAGACCCGTTGCTGGTTCCCCAGGGGGGACTTTTGCCTGCCTGGATTTCCCAGAGTTCCCAACTCACAGGGGAGCTTCCTATGAAGCCCCCCTCAGAGTACCTCAGCACCTCTGGCTTTGTGTCACAGGAAATGGGAATGTGGAATAAAAAAAGAACAATGGAACTTAGTGAAGGTATCCCATGGTTCCAGTCATGGGGTTGTTCACTTTGCACGTTGGATGGTGCATCACATTGCAACAGCATCTCCTGCTCTGTGACCATTTTGTGGTCTCCTGACTCAGCAGAGAAGTAATCTCCACTGCAGGTAATCTCCCTGTGCCTCTGAGATAACATTACCAGCTAGAAGTGGACAGAGCCCAGCCAGCCAAGACATTCCAGACACTAGGGGTTGCTCGGTGTTATGAGGCTTAGCAAATACAAGGATTTTGTCCAACTTTGCCATTATTCTGGGGATTTAAAATCTTTGTCACTGGCTCTCTTTTATTCATTATTTTTTTCTTTTTCTTTCCTTTTTTCCCTTTTTTCTTTTTTTAACACAACCAGTGTCATACTGTGCCTCTGCCTCCAAGTTAGCCAGCCAAATGATTGCTTGCATTGCACCAGGATCTCACAAAACACTAAGACTACTTTGTTTTTCATTAGCACTGGAGAGTAAAAATAAACAAGCTGGGCTCTTGGTTTATAATTGCATATGTAATTACCATTTTAAGACCACTCTTAGCAATACAAATTAGCTCACTGCCCTTTGTATCATCTCTGCTGTGCCGCTCAGAGCACACGTAAGCCATCTCATTTTTTGTCCATCATGCAGCCAGATTCCAATCTCAGATGTGCTGAAAACAGTGTGATGTACCTCTAAAAATGATCTGCTCTGCTTGCAAACACAGTGACCAGTATTTGGAGCCACGCCTTGACATTCACAGTGCAGTTGTAAGACGAACCTGTCCAGGCCAATCTTTGGGTCCAATCCAGCTGGCAAACATTGTATAACACAGCAAATTTTTGTAGAGTTACTCCTGGTTTGCTTTGTTTTCAGCCTCTCAACAGATCCATGGGAAGAGTTCTGCTGACACCACGAAGGCAGAGTCTGCACTTGGCATGATTGGTTTCTTCCATATAAGTAGTAGGGAAGATGAGGAGCATATTGTCAATAAAACACAGACATTATTTACAATTCAACTTCTAAAAGCTGCCATAAAGTAGTGAATAGCAATGAATAAGTCCAAAGCCATTCTACTCTGTTTCGGTTACTACTTTATTCTCCCAGAGCTCTTATTTTCAAAGGGACAAAGCAGAGACGCCCAGAGGAGAGGAAGTCTCATTCTAAGCAGCTGTAAAAAGAAATGCATGGCCACAGATCAGGGGATAATTTTATGTCTCACATGTTTTCTGACCCTATGAAGACCAGCTTTAAATTGTTGCTCTCCTCCTTGCTTTTAGTGGAGGCTGAAGCAAACACCACAGTTTACAAAATAGCGGGTGGGCATGAATCCTGAAAAAGTAGATCCATAACAAAATCTTGGTCACTGAGGCCAGAAGGACCCCTTGCCTACCCTTCTGTCTGTGACAGGATTGATCTAATTATTCCATAACTGTTCCTGCAGATGGGTGTCTGGCCTCGAATAACTCCAACAACAGTGATTGTCCAACGGCTTTTGGCAGCTTGTCCAACTGCCAAACAGTTCTTCTACAGTTTTGCCTAATATTTAACCTAAAACTTCCCTTCTGCTTCAGCCAATTATTATTTGTCCCATCTTTGTTGACTAATGAGAATAAGTGATCTTGTCCTCTTTATAGCATTCCTTTATGTCTCCCATTGTTATGTTCCCCACACTTTACTTTTGCCTTTAGGCTAAAGGTGCCAAGTTATCTTAACCTTTGGTCTTGGATCTGAATGCCAGATTTCTTACCATCTTTCTTCTACTCTAAATTCTTCAATTTGTCCACTTTTTTTCATACAGAATTGAATGCAGTTACTCCAGTTATGCTTTAACCAGTGCCAAGCAGAGCGCAATAATTACTTCAGCAACCTTACTGACCCCATCTAATAACAAAGGCAAAATGCAGCATGTAATTAAAATCTAAAAAAATAACTATTTTTAAAAGCTAATTGCCTTAACAATCAGAACATTCTACAGCTCAGAGAACATGCACTAAAGATTTTAAAGGTTATTGTTCACTCAAAAAACATCTTTTTCAGTTATATTCTGTATATTATGTTTTGAGCTATGTTCAGTTTTACTCCTATTAAGAATGGTCTGTACTGCATCTCTCACACTCCCTCACCGTCTTTTTATTTCCTGCAGATTTAACTCCTAGAAGCTCCACGGGGTCCTGTCTATAGTAGGGAAGTTCACTAAGGATTTCCCACTGTTTTGAGCCCTTCTCCAGCTCCACCAGTGTGGCACAGCAGAGAACTCCCACTCATGCTTTTGATCTTTTAGGCTATTACTATGTCTTCCAGCTTCACTAATGTCAGTGGAGCAGAGCCAACAGTGAGGCATTTTTAGAAAGTTTCCTTTACAGGGACAAAGTATTCATCTCCTTTGCCAAGTCCATGGTGCCCTACCTTGAATCCCCTTCTCTCTGTGGTCTGCCTGGTTTTCTTTTAAAGGCCCCCTCCGTCCTTCACATCATCAATATCATACATGGCCATTACAGCCTGTAACTGCACATACTCCTGCCTTTCAATGGGTACCTCTTCAGGAATAGAAATCCTTGTTACAACCATCCCAAATGATTCAACACTACTACAACAGCCATTCTTGGAAAATGGTTACATGAATTTCTGGAATCCCTAAAAATAAACAAATTTGGCTCCATTAACAGGAAGAGCAAATTTAGACTGCAAACTCACTTGACTGAGCCAATGCATTGAAGTAAACTGGTTTGCTATTATGCTGATAAGCAGAGATATGACTGTTGTTAGTAGACGTAATAGTTTCTATTCTTGTTGCCTCATAGCACCTCAATTAAATTACAATTGTTCTGTTGGAAAACATGTCTATGAACACCTCCAGATAGACAACACAGGAAAATATTCCTAGCAATATAAAAATGAGGAGTGTGATACTGCATGGCAGATAGGACAAAAAGGAATAGGGTTAAGATTGCAGTAGGAAAGACTCAGATTTGACTTTAAAAAAACCCAACTGTGAATCATTGGAATATATCATCTCGGCATTGGAATATATCATCTTGATTCTCCTGTACTGTGTTCTAGTACAAATTAAATGAACAGCTGACAGGAGTAAGCCAGGCATAATTGGCCCTACTTTGTCACAAACCAATGATTGAGGTCCTGTTGAGGATCCTTCCACCTCTGTTTTTCTATGGTTGTATTTCACTTTAAATTTCTAAAAATGAAGTAAACTCCTGATCTCATTTACACACATCCGAGCCTCTCATATTCTATAAAATCTGTACATTTACAAATGAGATCAGAATTTGGCTTCCAATAATAACACATTGTAACATGCCAGCAATTGCTCCATAACATGGAAAAGAGCAAAGTACCTTGTTGTATAGGTCTTTTCCCTTAACCAGTACATACAAGGCAAAATAATCAGTGTTTTTTATAGCTAGGCCTCATCCAAGCACTTGTGTAAGACCTTCTCATATAGCTAAGTAAAGTAACACCTCCACACATTTCCACCTGGGGAAGAGGTAGCCATGGAGGTCTGAATGAAATCAAACAGAAATACCACCTGCAAATTTACAGTGTGCAACCAGGCATTGGTTGGAGTCCAGGCCAACACGAACTTAAAAGACCTAGTATGTTTGCATGGTTCTTTGGTAGTTAGGTATTTTCTTCCTTCTTTGTTTATTACAGTGTTCTGGATAGAGATTAAATTTAATAGCTCAGTATTTGGTTTTTTTCCACTTACCTTGAAATAAGATTTGCACACATTTTTGTAGCTAGATTAAAAACTGCCACGTGGCTTTTTAAACAACTCTCAGAGCTTGCGAAGGAGTTGTTCATGGCCTCTTACATACAAGTACGTCCCTGGACCCACATCAGGAACTGATCGCATCCCATACAAATAAAGCTTTACCCTCTTTGTCCAGAAACAGAAAAGCACTTCTGCTTAAAACATGCCAGGACACCAAATCCCCATTGTATTCCGCTAGCAAATTCTGCTATAAGACTCAATTTAAAGCCTATTTAGGTTGGTTAAAGGCTTGCCATCGACTCAGAGAGGTTTGAGACAGGCCCTTAACATACGGGTCTTAAGGACAGGAAAGCCTCCCTATACACAATAGCTCTTAGGGAAATCCTGGGGTCAGCAGAGGCTGATTGACTTCAGCAGATCACTGAGGTCAGCAGATGCTCAGTGGGAAAAGAATTTTGTGCTGATCCAAAGCTATCAGAGAAATAAGAAGGTGGGAAGAGAGTGAGTCCTCCCTATACGTCATTCACCTGCAGGCTGCCAGCTCTGCAGCGGCTGGAAAAGCCAACCAGAAATGTTCTTTGGAAGTGACTAAAGAGGTCAGCATTCCCACATGGTGTAGAAATGACTACATGATGTGGCTTTTATTTTTAAAGTAAATGTAAGATTCTATCCCCTAATTCACACAAAAGCTAACAAAATAAGGTGGGTTTTTAATTATGTACAAATCAATATCATAAAAATAAGTAAATATTTTCCTTGGCAAGAAAATATTAAATACCTCATCCTTGTAACATGCTAGTTTTGTTTACACAGCATAAACTGTTCCACATTACCATAATATAGTAGCATGAAAATTTTTTATCTGCCATGTCTTAAACAAAGCTTGAGTTCCTGTCTGCAGTGCCCTTAAGCTAAATGTCATTGTCTTCACAAGATTGAAACAAAACACAGAGAGCAGCAAGCAGTAACCACATTAAGGTTTAATGATTATAAACACAGAAGGTTTAACACTTGGCAAGCCAAAATTCCCCTATGACCTGAAGACATGCAGATCATGACCTGAGAATTAAGTGCTGCATTAAGCAGTCAAGCTGTCTCCTAAAGAAAAGACAAAAATAGCCAAAGACTAGCTGAGCCATTGGGTTGGCATATGTCAGGTGAGACCACGCCCAATTCAGAGTCGACCTGCAGCCATGTGGGGTCAAGCCTGACCTAGCCCAGCCTTTCTAGGCAGGGCTTCCTAAGAAGTAGGATTTTCAGAGGTGCTCAACACCCATTGTCCCCACTGACCTCAGGGAAGAGGAGCACTTAAGCTATCATGCAACCTCATCTCAACAGAAAGCTTCCGGTATCAGCTGGAGGGAGAGAGACAGTGAAATTACTTTCCCCTGTGTATTCCTAACCATGAAGATGCCCCTCTGCTTGCCCTGTCTCCCTTCAAGGACTTCTCCTAAAAACAAGTGCCACAGTCTTGAAAAGCCCGGAGATAGAGGGGAAAGAGAAGGAAGTGGGGAAAGTAAAACGTGAAACAATGGTTTTGAACTAAATGGTTAAAGACACACAGGTCAGCCTTTGTTTAAAAAAAAAAAAAGAAAGAAAAAGGAAAAAAAAGAAAAAAGGGTCTGCAAGGCCAAGATGTTGATTTGGGAAAGATGAAGGTCAGCAGAGCAACAGCTCCAAATATCAGAGATGAAGAGGAGGAATTCAGCAACAAGAGGGGAGTGTTAAACAGCTGCCTGGGGGAGCTTAAAAGGGATGTTCAGCATGCTCAAAACACTCTAGTTTTGCCATAGTAGATCTGCTTGTGCCAAATTCCCACACAGAAAAATTTCAGGGACATGAGGCTGACCTGGGTATCATGGTTTTACTTCTCTTGCTTTCTTCACTGCAAGCTGTTTTTAGCTTGTAAATACATGTGTTCTATTCTCAAGTATTTATTGCATTCCTTACAAGATATTTTTGAGAGTTGATCAATATTAAGCTTATCCATAAAGTTACTATACAATTCCTGCTGGATTAAAATTGGACATTTCTCCATTTGTTGGTAAGTTGCCAAATGCTGTTACAAGTAATACTCAATCGTAATAAACTTTTATTTGGGGTCCTAGGGTGCTCATTACAGAGAGATGTGTATATACATATGTGTGTGCGTATGTGTTAAATTAGGCAACAAAAGAATCCCATGCTGCATAAGACCTAATCAAAAGGCAGAATTTCCAGTCTGGAGGGAATCTTGTTATTTCAACTTTCATTTCCATCCAAAATCAGGCCAAGAAATCAAAATATCAAAGAAATAAATTAGTGGAGCTCAAATATCAATAATTTAGGTTTGAAAATGTCTATAGACAAAATGCTGTTGCTTCCAATTGAAAATATAATTGTCCCAAGCTGAAAAATCCTGGAATATGATCCTCTTCTCACATGGCTAGAAATCAAGACTATTATGCTTGAAATCCATGATGTTACATTGGTGGAGACCTTTACATGGGTAATAAAAATACACAGAATTACAAGCATTTGATAAAGCCAAGTGCTTTGGAAAGCTTTATGCTTTCAAGCTTCAAGGCATAAAGAAACCTAGGAATAAGGAGGAAATTTCATGGCCCATCCCCACGGCTGTGATAGTGGAGGCCAGGCACTCACACTGCCTCACCAGGACTGTGGGGCGCACGTCTCCTCAGCAGAAATGCAGGAACATCCATATCCTCTTTTGTTTATCAGATGCTGGGATTATGCCACACACTGGACATGGGCTAGTGAATAGGACTTGGGAATGGCAGGGTCCAAACTGTCTTCAGGGCTTCACGGGCCGCTGAGAGCTGAGGAGGAGGCAGCAGCCGGCTCTGCAGTGGGAAATACTGGCTGTCAGAAGCAGCCAGGCAAGATCTGGCAATGCGCTCCTGAGGAACGTGGAGACAAGCTGTCTGCACGGCTCTCTGAATGCACAAGTTTTGGACCCATGAGCAAAGAAATTCTCTTCAGACACTTGACTCCTCTCCAGAGTTCAGGAAATTAGAAGTTCGATATATTCATTGTGAGGGATACAAGGTGTCATGCCATTCTGGTAACAAGTGCTCCTTTTACTGAAGACAACTCAAAACTACTCTTCTTTGGGTCTTTTCTGTTTGTTTTTTAAACAAGATTCTTTCAAAAGGCCATAGCCCTCAGGCCACAAGGTAATCTTTAGCCATCTGCTCAATTTTTCTGAGAAACTTGGTACCAACATTTCTTGAAAGGTGTCACTTTGGGGAAAAAAAAAATACATGGACATTTCCACACAAAGCTCATTCTGCAGAGGAGCTGGGGACAGTTCAAGCTCTGGACAAGGCACATGTCTTATCTGCATCACCAAAGAGTCAATACCAGCAAAATTGCCAGCTGACTTCTGGCAGCTGGCAATTACCATGCTATTACCATGTCTTCTAAGAGTGAGGACAAGAGTGTAGCATTTGCACCACCAGCTCTGAAAGTGGTCCCCATGTCTGGAGCCGCAAAATTACAGCAATAGGAAGCTGTGGTCTGGTCACCGTCAGGCTCCAAATCTAGCATGCAATAAACATTTAAAACTCCATAAAGTTCAGAGCTGAGCATCCAAATTCAGGATGTTCATTTGTCCCAAATCTAGTCAGTTGAACCTCTGAACATGACTACAGCTGCTGTTTGTAGAGGATTGTTAGGAAAAGAGAGAAGAGCCTTCGAGTACCTCATCTGCAGGCAATTATTGATTGTTCAGCATTTTTTAAAAGTTGAGATCACCATCTGGTTGTGTGTAATATGGTAGTGCTCTAAGGATTAGACCAGTAGGTAAAAGAAAAGATTTGAGGAAATTAATGTCCCAACTTTAAATTTGAGACTTTTAGAAGTATTCAAAAGAGTTAAAACCCAATTGCAAAAGAAGAAAACTTGGTTTTTCCAGAGAAACTATGATCACAGTCCAAAAAAGACTGCAGAATACACTGAACCAAAAGTTTTATAGATAACTTCAGAACTAAGCTGAAAAAAGCAGGTTGATTTGTCCCTAGCCATTTATATTTAGCTGGGGGTAAACCACTTCAAAGACAAATTCAGTCACCACCGGAGAGAGAGAATGCAAAGGAAGGGTCAGTCAAAAATCTTCCTGTAGAGAGACCTGCATTGTTCATTCCTGACTCCAACCTCCCAGACCAACTCCATCCTACAATCTTCTCTAGCCTCCACAGTGATTTCATAATATCAAGCACAATGGAAGTGCAACAAAACCAAACTTCAAGTCATTGAACCCTCACACAAAATATGGACAAATTTTTCCACATAATTCTATCAAAATTTTTCAAGTCTCAAGCTAGGGCCTCGGCCACCAGATCATTTCTCCTGCCCAGAACAGGAAAAAGCATCCATTTCAGAATTATTGAGAATTCTGGAAAATCTGAAATTAATGAAATAACTTGTGATCAGGACAAAAAGAAAAAAAAAAGTCTCACTTCAGAAATCAGCTGGATGGATCCAAAATTCAAGGCAAAATTCAAGACAACTGTATTTACTGGAGAAAAAAGGAAAGCCTGATCTAATCTCTCACCCAAAATCCAACCACAGTGTCTGGACACAACAAGGTCAGGTTATTTTCCCATAATATCATAACCACAACTAGAAATAGTCAAAAGAAGCAACTGTCAAAAGAAGCCACTCATTTCATTAAGTTTCCAATACAGCTCTGATCAAAGTGAGAGTTACACTTCAGCAAAGTCTTTTGATCTTGTTGATGTTCAGCTGAATGGAATCATCACATCTTTAGAGCCATGCACAATGAAAACATAAATTCTGACTGCTCATTGCTGAAAAAATTGCTTGCTATTTTTATTCTGGTTGTTTTTTACTTTTAGAAAAAAACTTGAACTCTCTCTGTCAAAACCAACAGAAGAGTTGTTTAAAGGTATGGCAAGATACATATTCACTTAATGGAATACATACAAGAGTCTTTACAATAACTTGATTAATTCCAAAAATGGACTCAATACTACACAGCAAAGTCAATCATGCTGGTAGATACATTATGCTAAAAATGCATAACTGTTTCAGAGGAAGATTTCAAAAAATAAAAAAAATCTCACCAAAAACACAAGGGAAGAGAAAATACAAGGTTTGCATGGAGCAAATGGAGATAACATTAGAGAAAGAATGCAACACAAACCAGCAAATGGGTTAGGAAAATTCACAATTAGTCTTGCAGGTTTGCATGCTGAAGGCTCTCAGCTGCAGTTCCTGAGCTGTGCTGTACAAACCACCACGGGCCAACACATCTTTGGTGGCTGCCCACTGTCAACTGGCTGAGCATTCTGCTTCTTGTTCCAGATGTTACATCACACTGAAGATGCTGCTAATGGATGTTAGACTAAATCAAGCCAGTGCTATCAGTGCTACAGAGGCATTTACAGAACTGCACATGAGAAATTAATCAGATCAAAGGGCAGAGAGTAAAAATTTATTTCACCCCTCTCTCCATATGGAGATGCAGAGTACTCCATGTTAAAAAATAAACAGCTTCTTTTGTCTGTTCAAAAATTTGTACCAGAAAGTTTGAGAGATCAACTGTAGACCAAACCATGACTGATACATCAGTCAATACAGCATTTAAAAAGAGTTACAAAGGAAACAAGTAATTTTGATTCATAATTTAGAGAAATTCCTGGCAAAGGAAGAAACTATACTCAACCCCCAAATAACCAAACACCCATCCACTGCATGTGGAAATTATTCTGCCATCATTTTACTACTCCAGCAGAGGTGGTGCATGGCCTTTCGAAGTTTTGGTTCTTTTTGAAGGCTGTTATTTTAAACATTTTAGTACTGCAAACTGCATGGAGCTGGCAATTATGGAATTAGAGTGCAGTGTGGAGAATGTCACTTTGAAATCATTGAGCTCAGTTCATTTCTTTTTCAAGCGCAATAGAAAGCAGATGGAGCAGAGAGGGACAACATGCCACAGAATTCCACAGGCCCTGGCCAGCACTCTCTTCCTCAGGTCTTACAGAGGGGTCACCAAATCCTCATGGAGTTATTATTCTTTAGGAGCACCGCATGTTAGAACTCTGCCAGGATCCTGGTCTTTGGAGCAAGTCGCCTCAATCCTAGATTTGCGTTCAGCATCAAATGTTAGACCTAAATTGCTAACAAGGTCAACAGGGATGCAAAGCTCACACCAGAAGAGCAGTGCAGGGGAGCCAGGGAGAGGCCAGTAGAGCACAGCAGGAAGATTAAGTGCTTTAGAAAAGAGAGGCCTTGATAGAGAGAAAGAGGCCTCCAAAGAGTTGTCCAATATGAAGGAAAGGTTGTTACCAAAAGAAAGTATTGCCATATGCAGCAAGAGTTGGACAAGACATTTTAATCTTGACTTGCAGCAAAGATACACTGAGGTCAGGAGAGCAAAAATAAATGAAGTGCAAGGTGCAAGGGGAGTGAAGCTTTGAAGCCTCAGTGTGTAGTTGATGCTGCATCACTGGAGGTGGCAGGGAGGAGTTACATTAATTTCTCTCAGGGACCATCTAGTTAAGTGTGATCTTTCCTTGGAGCAAGAGGATGACTTCCAGGGATCCTGTGTCCTGCACAACATCTCTTGGATGACTTAATAAAGTCTGTTATGGCTTATTCTTTGTGTTTCTTACACAGAGAAAGAGGGATTCCCCAGAGGAGAATAATGTACAATAAGAGAAACAGATTCAAGTGCTGGAGTTGCAGTAGAATCTAACAGAGGCTTAGGGAGTCCAAATCCATTCCCTGTTAATGTAACAGGAGAGATATTCTTCTCTCAGTGTCAGTGATGCAGAGAGCCCATGTCTCACTGGCCCCAGTTACTTCCACCAAGCAGTAACCAGAGAGAGCCCCAGCCTCTGAACCACCTCATGCACCGCTCCAGTTTGACCCACAGCACACTCATCCCTTGTGTGTTCCACAGCACAGCAAGCACATTAAGGGTGGGTTGTGCTCCAAGCTTTCTGGTATCCATTGTCCAATATGCAGGCAGCAGCAGCATCACCACTGCTCCCACTTGTTTCACCTCTATTGAACAAGTTGCTTGTGCTCATCCCTGCAGCCCTTGCTGCTATTTCCCATCTATCACAAGATCTGCTTTCTTAGAAACAGTCCATTGTGTCAGGTGGAGGGACTTGCTCAGGTGGACTTCCAAGGCACAGACAAGACTGATGCCAAAGATAAGGGTAGCTATCCCAGACTGATGGCAGACATGGGACACAGTGTTATCCTCTCTTCCTGTCAGTCTCTTCATGCCCACCGGAGGTGTCCATTCTCCCTGGAAGAGTTTGTGCTGTGCATGTAGGATTACCCTTGGTGGAGGCAACACTTCTGTATACATCAGACCAACTTCAGGGCTTTCTGCAGTTCCCCTCCTAGAAACCTGTAGTAAAAGAGAAAACTTCTGCAGTTGCCTTAGAGAGTTTTGCCACTCTAAGTTCTCACCAGTTGTTGACAACCAGTTCAAGGCTTGTTATTACCAGTCATGGGTGCGATTGTGATAGAGGTCTGTGACATTAGCCAGCTGGTCTGCTCATGCAATGTGTCTACTGAAAATACAGAAGGCTGGTACAGGTTCTTGCCCTATATGCACTCTCCAGATACCCAAACAAACTAACGAAACTCCTTAGTATCCTCCAGAAATACCTCTGCAAAGAGATTTCCACTCTTCCCCTTTCTAGGCCCTAAACAGAAGGCCCAGAGATAACTGGAAACTACACCAGACACCTGCAAAAAAGCAGTTATTTGATATTTGAAACACTGCTCTGTGCCATGGGAGCTAAGGTTTTCATCTTACCTCAGACATTGGCAATAGAACACTTTTCAGCACCTGGGCAAACTCTACTGACAATCTCCTACAGAGATTCAGGCACTGTATCAATACAAGTATGGGTCTGGCTGCCTGCGAGCTCCCAGCAGAGCATGTGATCAGCTACTTGACCTCAACATGACAAATCTGGGGCGACAGGCTGGACAGGTCATTGCAGCCTCTTGCATAACCCATTCCAGGCCACCAGTAAGCCACTCATAAGCCAGGTCACCAAGAAATCATTCTGGCAATGTCTGTCTTTTGCTCCTCTCCCTACATGCCCTTCAGAGACAGTGTCCCCTTCCAGCTCCACTGCCAGGCACACAGCGTGTACAGAGGTTTCTTTCCACCACTAAACCATGTCCCTGAGTGTTCCATCTATTTGTCTCCTAAATACCTCAAGGTGTGGTGACTCAACCACACCCCTGGGCACCCCCATCCCAATGTCTGACAATATTTTTGTTGAATATCCGATCTAAACTTCCCCTGGCATAACTTGAGGCCATTTTCTCTCATCCTATTGCTTGCTTAAGAAGAGACTGTCCCCCATCTCACCACAATGTCCTTTCAGGCAGTTAGTTGTAACGAGCAATAAGGTCTCCCCAAGCCTCCTTTTCTCTGGGCTAAACACCCCCAGCTCCCTCAGCTGCTCCTCATCAGACTTGTGTTCCAGACCCTTCCCCAGCTCCACTGCCCTTCTCTGGACACACTCCAGCACTTCAATGTCCTTCTGGAAGTGAGGGGCCAAAAACTGGACACAGGACTCAAGGCATGGCCTCACCAGAGCCAAGTACAGGGGCATGATCACTGTCATTGTCCTGCTGGCCTCACTATTCCTGATACAAGCCAGGATGCCATTGGCCTTCTTGGCCACCTGGGCACTCACTGGCTCACGTTCAGCTGTTGTCAACAAGCACCCTCAGGTCCTGTTTCACTGGGCAGCTTGCTGCCAGGAGCAGTGGGGACACTGGTAACAACATGGCAGTGTCACCATGGTGTCAGTGAGAGCTGTCAGCCTTCCTTCTAGGAACACACTTCCAGGATTGCATCTCCTTTCTCACCTGGCATTAAAAACTCTCCACCTGGAGGTCTCCTTGCATCAGGCCAGCATCTTTACTGGCCTCAAGTATTTTTCCTACAGGCAAAAATCCCAGTGAGAAGTCTTCTTACTTTTGGGGGGCTGCGAGGGTGTGAGTTGAGAGACCACACTGCTGGACAGGGAAAAGATGCATTGGGCTAAAATCATCTTGGTCAAATAAACTCCCTCTCTGTCTGTGACGGTAGCATATTCCCAACTCTCCTGCCTCTCCAGGAGCTGGAGCACATGGAAGAGTATGTACTCTCTTGCACATCACTTTGAGCAGCCCCTGGGAATAATCTGTGTTGGGTGCAAGTCAAACTAGGCATTTCGTTCATCACTGTGCTTCTGAAGAGGTTCCGGGAGACAATACTCCTTTTGCATTTTGTTTTAAGGGAATCAGTTTATTCAACAGGGAGTCCAAAAGCAATTAGGCTAAAGGACATATGGCATAAGCTGTCAGTGTAGTTTCACCCTCCCTCCACTGCCTCATCAAAATTAACATAACCTTCTTGATGAGGAGGAATGGCTAAAGCTTTAAAAAGAGGTGGGAAGGTGTTTGAACTCTAAGAGAAATATTAAAAGTCTTTATTGAAACACATTAATATGTATTAAGAGGCACAGATAATAATTGCATGGTATTTACACTGAGTTATTTAAACAGGAACAGAGTTGCCATATAGAATAATACTGGTCTAGTAGCTTAAATGATACTAGGATTTCCCTATCCCTAATTCTGCTGAATCCAAGTAAGGATGATTTAAAAGCTGTAAATGTGCAGGAGGTGGCTTCCGAGACAACAAAAAGCATTTCTATGCTCTGAAAAATAAGCTTTGAGGATGTGACAACACACGAAAATTCCTTCAGCTGTGCCTCTGCTCAGCAAGGTTTGGGTGAGCTGAGGCTGCCCTAGCGGCAGGTTTGTCGCATCTTGCTTTATTTCCATATGCATTCTGCTCCTGTGGCTTTCTTGGCAGCTTCCTCTCAGCTGGTACCGCACCCCACCGCATCAGCACACACAGAGCGAGTTCCTGGGCTGGTGAACCTGCAGAGAACAGGCAGCGCTGTCAGAGGCACCGGGAGAAGCCTCCCTGCCCAGGGCGGCTCACGGGCTTGATCTCAGCAGGCTGCAGTGTTTGAGGCAGGCATGCGGGGAGGACAGAGAGGAACGGGCAAGTGAAAACTAAGGAAGAAGTAAGGAAATAGCTCAGCCAGCAGAGACACAGCCCAGCTAAGTCTCCTGAAAATTCCTCAGAAAACTAGAAAAGTAAGATATCAGCAAAATAAGCACATATGCAGGGACATGCACACACAGATGTACCTGTGGGGAGGGCTCGAATGTGTGAACTCTTGTGTGAATAGCAATAACCTCCTGGTTACATTTTACTGCCACATCAAAAGTAAAAGAGGTGATGGAATATATGGGTCTGTGTGTGGGACCAGCATAACAGAATGAATCTGCACAGGCAACAGCAACTCTTTGTGTTTAAAGATGAAACAGTTTTCAGTGAAATCCCCACTCATGTAAAATGCCAGCATCTTGGACTAAACACCTTTGTTAAAAGTGATTGAATCCCAAACAGCTGCAGCAAAATGCCTTCACTTGCAAGTGTTACTGGTGGATAAGCAAAATTATCTTGCTATTATTGCTATTTTTAGCAGCATCCATAACACTTGCTGCTTTCCAAACAGATTTCTCTCCAACGAGCTTGCTACAACTGTTGTGTGCACGGGGATGTTAGATTATTTTCTTCTGTAGTACAAGTTGCTCACTGTAGGCTTCAAAGTTCAAAAAACACCATGGTGGATGAAACTGGAGTCAAACAACCCAAAGACTACAATTGCATGAGGAATATAAGAGCAATTCCCTCCCTGCAAGCACCATTTATCCTCTGGACAATAAGATTTTTAATGTTGAAAAGCATGTTTGATTTTAAATTCATACTTAAATTCATAAGAAAACACTGTGGTACTCTGTGTCTGAACTAACAATTTTATTTTCTTTTATCACTGCTACAATTTTTGTGGACAATATAGTCATCAAATACTTCTGTGAACAAAAAGTAATAAGTGAAAGCTTAGAGATTTAGAGAATAATATTTCAGGAATTTTGCCTCAAATAACCAGGTCTTTTATTTTTTTTTTTGGTGCACTCGTATGCATGAGAAAAAACAGTGGTGTTCTGTCAAATAAAAAGAAACATCTTTCTCATTAGGACTGTGTTTATCACGCTCTCAAATGTTCTGCAAACCAATGCCCCTGTTTGTCACTGTAATTCAATATAATAAAAGCTGTCAAAACTGCTCACTTTGCTCACTAGAGACAAATTTGCTGAAGTTTTGCAGCACGAGCCAAATAACACAGCACCAGATCCTCCAGCTTTTATTTCACTTTGCTCTAGGCACTATTCATACTGGTTTCTGTGCAATTTTTGCTCAAGTAAGGGCTGAAAGTTTCAGGTTTTGAACATGAGACTTTTTTAGAAATAAACAGCACAGAAATCCCATTTACAAAGAATATTGGGTGGCTGGAATGGTACTGCTTGTGAGCTTTATCTCTGAAATGCCAAGCTTATTTCCTTCAGATTATTGCAAAATACAGACTAACTACATCCTTGATGAAATTCTCTCAAGGTCCATGAGGTCACTCTCAGAATTAAACATTGCCTGACCTTTTTTATACAGAGTTCAGAAGCACTGTATTTTGATGCCTATTACCCTTTCTGAGATGTTAGTCTGTTCCACTAAAAATAAAGATTATAGATCTCTTCCCTCCTGGGAAGAGGTTGGATGAAGCAACTCTCAGTTATTGCCTTGTCCAGAGACTCTAGGACCACACTGTGTCCTTCTGGCAACAGACAAAACAGACAAAGTTATCACTCAAGGACAGCCTCGAGTAAAGGCTACATTTTCCATTGTTTTAAAAAACATGTTTTGATGCATTAAATAAAGAAAACACATTAAGAGCTTTGTGTTGGGAATAGGTAGAGTGGCAGGTCACGTGAAAAGCAGCTGGGACAGTGGTTAGGGCAAAAAATTAGAGTCAGCTGCTCTTTTTAGTCTTCACCACACTACTGACTTGTCCTGAGATTTGGAGAAGACTTTTATGGTAAAATCTATAAACTAGAGTCCTTCATCTGACTCTTTTGAACTGCCTTTCTGCATCTGTGCAGACCACAGCAGTTCAGCATGTCAAAACATTTTTACAGGCTCAGATAAAAGCTGCGAAATATTAACAGCTGTAGTGGCCAGCCAATGTATTTCTACCTCTTTTAGAACATGTGCCCAAAGACCATTTGATGAAGATGTGTTCTACGCCTGTAAAGAACTAGATTTCTACACAGACACAGGGGGCCTAGTAAGATCAGAGAACATGAAAAACAAGATGAAATCTACTGATGACTACAGCTCCTCTGACTGAATCCTTTATTGCAGCTTCATAGACAGACTCCTCCCTGAGTTTTTACTCCTGCCATTATTCCTAACTTGGCATCCAGAAGTCAGCCTTGGCTTCCAACCTGAAAAAAAAAAGCAGATAGTTAGGCTAACACACACTAGCCTCCGTTAAGCATTCAGTGTATTGTGCCTGTGATAAAGGATTGGATAAAACAGTGGCAAAAGTCTGCTATCTTCCAAGGCTCAGGAAAATAAACCACAAAGACAATTCAACAAAGTCCTCTTTGTTCCTGAATACAACCAACAAAATGAAAGGAATCTGGTGGAAGAGAGAAGGCAAGAAAGAGGTCTGCTGCAGGGAGCAAGTACAGACAGAATCACTCTTTGCTGGTTCCTCTGACAGAGCAAGTGCATGATTATCACATGAGCCTCACAAAGACTGGAATTAAAGGGGCTGACTCGGCTGTCACATCGCTTAAGCTGCACTGAGGTCAAAGGAGTTCGGACTAACCGAGGTCAGCAACACACAGCCTGGGAGTAGGGGTCTCTTTTTCTAAGCAAGAATTGCTCAGGTTGATAAAAATAGATCCCTAGAGCCCATGATGGCTTACAAAGCCATCCCTTTACACCAGATTCCCACAAAGTGCTGTATATAATCAGTAGCACTCTGAAAAGAACAGAACCACAATGAAGACAGTCAGGTGGTCACTAGAAACAAGTGTAAAGGGCAAAATACACAAGAGAAGTCGCCATCTGTGCTACCCCCTAAAAGACCAAGAGAAAAAATAGTAAGTCTGAAATACTGGCACACAAGTATGATAGAATCCAAATGCAAACAGGTGTCAAAGGCATGACCGTAGGGGAGTCTGCTATTTGCAGGTCTCCACATGCCTTCTGTATATTATTTCATGAATCATATTCCCAACAGAGACTTCTCTTTGCTGATTTCCAGTGATGCCACAGCTACTGATAAATGTCTCTGTGCTAAAAATAGTACCTATTCTCTCCCATGCCCTCTGTCCCCTTTCAGCCTCCACTTTATATGAACCAGCTCCAAGAGAGGGGCACTGACCTCGTCTCACCAGGAATATCAAACATCTCCACAGCTTTGATGAACCTTTTGATGATAGTGAAAAAAGGAGAAATGTACACATCAGCTGTGTAATCATGTGCTGGATGGGTCTGGATGCATCCTAAGGTTTGTGTTTAAAAGCAAAACCGATACACATCTCCTTTGGTAGGCAAGCACAGAAAAACACCTTTTGTTTTTGTGTGGTTTTGTGGGGAGTTTTTCTGGAGGCTTCAGTAGCATTTGGATGGGGTCCACAGAAAAATCTACTAATTTTGTCATAGACATAGAACTATGACATCTGTGCCATTGTCATCACATTCTAGATAAAACCAAGATCAGGATACTAGTGGGTTTGTTGCTCCACAATGTGGGTTAAATAATTCTCTGCCCAACAAACTCACATTCACCTTTGAACCCTGATTTGTGAATCAGGATTTTACATCATGACATTATTTGTGGCAACATACAAAATTTTTGATACACTTTCTACAAATAAAGTCTGTGTCCCCTTCATTCCTCAAGTCATAGCACTGGAGCATCCTGGTAAAAAACTAGATCTACTGAGACACTGATAGAGTGAACTGACCCAGGTTTTCAAGCCTCACTCTGCCACACCTCTTTGTGGATGGGGAACTTGCAAAAAAATCCTGAGACGAAGACAAGGAGAGCAGCCTGCATGACCCCCAGAGGATCTTCACAGATGTGCTCAAGCTGATAGTGCAGGATGAACCTGAGAAAACAAGTCCTTGGGTAAGCTCAGTTATCCTTTACAACCTGACTGTTAATGGCTGTGTGTTTACCTGTCCTTGAGGAAGAAGGCTCTATTGTGGCTTATCAAACAGAGGGATTCCCAGTGTCCTCAGGGAGGTCTGGGACAAAAGTTAAACTGATAACTCCAAATGCACTATCTGTGCTTCATCATTCGACAGACTTTAAACTGTAAGTGCTGTTCCATGTCCAGTGCTGTAACAGCAGAAAACTGCAGGTCTTTTTCATTTCTGTTCTTTTAATCCAATTCTACTGCATATTTTCTGCTCTGTTGCAAAGCTTTAGGCAGTGCTGGTGCTGTGCCCCCTAGGTCAGAATCACCTTGCAGAAGAAAATGCCGATGCCTGTTGTTAAGGGGTTTGGGTATGTGTTGAGATCAGGTGAAGGACAATGGTCTCCACTGATGCTACCTTACAGAATCCTGGAGGAAGCAACACAGAGTGATTTCACGGAGTGAAAGCCAGCACTTACAATGCTTGTGAAGGGTAAATCCTCAGACCGTGGAATCTGGGCTTTCTGATACAGATGGAATCCAGATTGACAAGAAGATGAGAAGCAGGCACTCCAATCATGTACAGCCTGGGCAAGGTGAGGGGCTTATGCTTAGGGACCTGGAAGTGTTCATTTCTGACCTGCTGGACACTGAGATGGCAGCAATCCACCGAACAGTAGCACTCTCGGTTGAGCATTCTCCACTGAAAATGTTCTGGTTTTCTCTGTAAGGAAATTTATTCTTGTATCTCCAAAGTGAAGGGAAGTAATGCCAATTTCTCTTTCTGTGTGTTGTCACCAGCTCCTCAGCTCAGCATGTCTCGCTGATAACTTATCCTTCTATTGCAATAAAGCAGCCTTGGTCTTTCACACCATGTTAAAGAAAATAACCAACAGAGTACTCAAACCAGGCTTGGCTTGACTGCAGATTTCAAATGAGTTCAGTCCCTTCAGCAAAAGGAAGCCCTATTAGTAGTACTTCCCCACAGCTAGCCTTGCTCAATGCCTAGTGTTAAGATAAATTATGTTCTTCAGTGTGTAGGATGAAATCAGAGTTGCTATCAGAGCAGGATGAGTTTCTCAAACACAACTTACATTAGGCAGCAATCTTTTGTTCCCGCAGAAGGAAAGATTTTGAAAATAGATAACCAAGCTTATCTTGGAGATCTATCACTTGGGGCCATAATCCATGATCTATGTAGACTCAGTGCAAAGTATATAATTTTCTCTAACAGCCTTTAACAGGGACTTTGACAGAACTATTATTTTCTTCTGAATGATATATAAACAAATTCAGTTCTACAACTTCATCTCCAGTCATCTCTGTTCATTGTTCTTTTATTGCAAGTATTCCTTGGCATGGTTTAAGAACTACTGAAGTATTCAATATCCGTTTAAAAGTAACAGCTATTACTACTTCGACTAGACATAAATAGAGGATAACTAAACAGGTCATTACCTTTGCAAGTAAAGTATGTATGGAGAAGGATTTAAGAGAAATGAAATTATAAATCCAGTTGCTCCATTATTCTCTGAGTTTTAAGTGAGAAAGCAGAATGGGTTTCCAACATTAAGTACAGGGTAAGGTTATTCTGAGTCTAACACAAATATGAAGGTAATGTTAGAGAGAATTTGCCACTTGTTTAGCCCTTGGAGAGCCACTTCTGGGACTGCTTAGCTAGGGCTTCTTGGCTCTAATCTCAAATGTGATCAACATTTTGCTTGTACTTCTTGGTCACTAAAGGGTATGCCAGCTGTGAACGAGAACGTATTTTCCATTCAGATGGAGAAAGTAGGGGGAAAGGTATAAGACAGAGTGTCTCATTTCTCTTGAGATCTATCCAAGATCTTAAAAAATCAATAGAAATCTTTCTGTTGAGTTCACCGCGCTCTGGATCATATCCTTACAAATCTCACTTTATTGTCAAGTCCATTCCTTCTTCCCCATTCTGTTGCTCAATTTTCTTTCTGCTGCTAGGATCTTTTTTACAAATATTAATAAATCTGTATAATGTTTGGCCTTTAGCTGAGTCTCGATTCCATGGCACACTGCTGCACTGTATGCGTGACTGCATGGTTGAGGGTTGCTCTGGAAATTACTCATAAAAATTAATTGTCTGGTAATACCACAATTGTCAATATGTGTAGGTTGCAGCATTCCCCCTGTGGGCTGTTGTAGCAGATCATAAAACTTCATTTCCAGGAAAGTTTCAAAACTTTTATTTTCTAGGGAACATTAATTATCAGAGTCCAGATGACCTGTCCCATTTCTCCATTCACTTCATCTCTTTTTTCTCTCATCAGACATGGTAATTTGAAGGCAACTGGCAACAGATCACATGTCAGGCTCCTGGTTTTATGCCCTGGTTTCATATCAATGTCAGCTGAAGTGTTTAAAAGCAGCCAGACTTATAAACCTAATCCCCAAATGAATGTTTGTATGTGACCATTTCCCCATTGTTAAATGTTTGTTAAAAAAACAGCTGATTTACAAGTCTGACACTTACGCAGTCATATGCTTTGGCATTCTGCAGGCTTCCTGAGGCTCATGCCCTCCAGCACTGCTTGTTGACCTCTCCTTCAAACTCAGGACATTGATGGATCATCACAATGGACAAACCACTCTGGACCTACATGGTTGTGAAAACTCTAGTCGTGTTCCCGTTGGAGTTTACAGCGATGCATTCTTTCACTGAGAAATTATATTCTCTTGAGACCAAACCTTTCGCAGGTACTTAGCAGTTCTTATGAAGTTCTTACGCAGGGAAGATTCTCATGCCTAGGATGAAATATATCAAAGAGCAAGAAAACTTCCACCCCTCCTAGATAATCATCCTATGATCAAAGCACTGATTGGTGGCATGGGAGTCTAGATTTCAAGTTTCTGTTCTGCAAGATGTCAGAATCCTGTATTCCAGGCAAGCTTTCTGGCCACCAAAATATCAAGCTATTCTTGTATTCTCTATGTCCTGTTGGACCTGTTTCACTTTGTATAAATAAATCACCATTAATTGAACAAGGGCTTGAACTTAGACTGCCCATTGAATTTTCTTTGGTCTTTCCCCAGGTCAGTGAATAGGTAACTGTTTGTATGAAGTCAGCAAGTTGCAGAGCAACAGAGGTAGCTGAGGGGTTCCCAAAAAAGCAAGGAAAAAGAAAAAAAATCACTTGATAAAGTCACTTAGTAAAGTATGAAACACCTATTTTTCAGACCTTGACCTGAATGAGGAAGAACAAGGACTACTCGCTGTTCTAGGAGAGGCTTTGTCGAATCGTCTCAAATGTTGTAATTCTCCAAATTTTCAAAAGAAATAAAACTTTGAAAAGACATAAAATTTAAAAGTCACACTTCTTTTCTTTCTAAAACAGTAGCTAAATGATCCTCTAACAAACCCCTTGCATTAGAATGAAGGTGCTAAGTATCTTTAGCATCACAGTATCTTGATTCCTAAAATTTCTGGAACCTCTGCCTGAGACATGAAGAAGGACCTCACTGTTCCAGTTCCAAGTGGAGTGATTTCTTCACCTAACACTCTTCCCAGCTTTGCTGGCATTTTTCAAATGAAGGTTTAAGTCTATTACTTACACTCTATTTTCACATGACAAATATGACTTTTAGTCTTATTTAGTCATACAGAAAGATAACTGAAAACAATAGGGAAACTTCAGTGATTAGTGTAACATTGCCATAAAAGGTCATTTAAAAGGTAAGACAAGGACTGGAGAGGTTGAGTCCTAACCCTCTTACCTTGCTGCTAGATAATATACTGCAATAACTTGAATATTTACATTTGATGGTCAAAAGTATTTTTTTTCAAGCATCTCTTTGATAAGGAACTTGGATTAAGTTATTTGATTAGAGACTAAAATCCATGTTCTAGTCAGATTCACCTCCCTATAAGCATATCAAAAAATTGGTATTTCTGTAGATGCAAGAGTCTGCTTTTTCTTCAATGTCATATAATCATTCTGATAAACACTTGCATAAATTCAGTTAAGAGTTAACCAACTAAAATATACAAATATGCGGGAGGTTTTATGAAGAACTACAACTTCAAAAGGAGTTGGTTTAGGGGTCATGACCCCATTTTTTGCAATAACTTATGCATCATGAACTTACGTAATTGGCAGCAGATAACATATCACACTCTCGGTTTTATGTCCTTGGTTTGACAACAGTGTCAATTGAAGTATTGGCTAACTGTAGAACAAATGGAGCCTCATAGATGAAAATGTTTTCATTCCAAAACTGATATTTGTAGCAAAACATTCCCCCTGTATTGTTCTTTTTTAACATTACTAAACTTGGTTTCAGAAATGGAGAGGGGTATACACAAAACTTTGGACATCAAAAAATATTTCTGAATATTATTTATCCTAGCAAATTGGAAATACCTGAGAAAGAAAAATATATATTTTTCTAAATAAAATGTTGTCTGCACAAAAGAACACACATGGATCTCTAAGTCTTTGTTATCTTTAGAGCAGGAATCAGCTTTAAGATAAATTATTGGGAAATGAGTGACCTGGATTTTAAAACATTTTAGTAAGGTAGGTTTAAGTCTAGTTTTTCCTTTTTCCAGAGACTGCATTAAACAGCAGCCAAGAGGCAAGTCTAGACTGCTTCTCTATGTCGAAACTGGACACCTGTACCATCCACTTAAAAGGCCAATCCTCTTGGGACATTGGAATCTTCACAAGCCACAGCACAAAATGCATAAAGTGAAAAATTATTATACAAAAGGGAGGCATTCAAAAGAAACTTGAGGGACTTAAGGTCTTAATATCTATTTAAATTCAATGGCAGAGAAGCCAAAATTTATTGAGTCTCTTTTTGAGTGATCTGAGGCTTAGGAGTAGGATTTGTTTGGGGTTTGGCTCTGAAATGTGTATTTTGTGGGGTGCAGTTCTCTTTCCAGATGCTTCTTTCTCAGCACCGAGCATATTGATACACACAGTATTAAACATAATTCACAACACTGCACAATATAGAGGAAGAGAATGGTGGCAATTTTATTAATTTGAAGTTTTCCACTTGACCAAATTACAATCCAATTGTTGGGAAACAATTATATGCCATCAGTTTAGTAAAGCATTTGTGATTATTTCTCATCTGCACCTGAATTTAAACTGACCTGAAGAGAACGCAATCTGTGTTTTGAAACCTGGCTCACAGTAGATTATCACCTATGATGTACATTATTTGGTAGATGTTATTTTTGAGTCAATTTTATTAAAAACTTTGGGAATCTGGGAGAGTAAATTGACTTCAATGAGACTCTGTGCTGTAGTTAAACTAGCACAAGTTATAAATAACAGACAAGGAAAAGAAAAAATTAGAATGAATAGCAGGAGGAAGGACACAAAATTTGAAAACTGGAAAAAATGAAACTGATATGCATAAGAAAAAGGGACACCCATTATAGAATCATGGAACCATATAATGATTTATGTTGAAAAAGGCCTTTAAACTTGTTGGGTCCACCACTAAACCAGGTCCCCAAGTGCCAAATCTACATGTCTTTTAAATACTCCTAGGGATGGTGATTTCACCACTTCCCTAGACAGTCTCTTCCAATGCCTAACAACCCTTTTCATGAAGAAATTTTTCCTAATACCCAATCTAAACTTTCCCTGGCACAAACTGAGGCCATTTCCTTTTGTCCTATTGCTTGTTACTTGGGAGAAGAGCCTGACTCCCACCTCATGACAACCTCCTTTGGGTAGTTGTAGGGAGCAATAAGGTCCCCCCCAAGCCTCTTTTTCTCCGGGAGAAATTATGGAATGCCATAAACTGACCAAATTCATTTCTGTTTCTCTATGTAGGAACAACTGCATCTTTCTTCTTAGCAAATTATTTTTTCTTCATCCTTTTCTTAGAAATATTTCAGCATGGATTTTATTCAATTTCCATAGTGCTTCATTGCCCTTATCATTACAAACATTTTCCTGATGTCTGACTCAAATCTCTCTTGTTGATATATAATGTTGCATTCCGCTCTGGACAACATTCACTCAAAAATATCTGGATTGTATCTGCACCAGCATTTTAGTTCATCCTTACACATTATGCTCTGATTCACATAACAAAACAAACGCATACTCACAGACTTTCAGACAAAACTAAATCAGAAAATGCATTCCAGAAGTGCATATAATGATCACCAACCAGGACATACATGCAGTTTGAGGGACCAGCCCAGAATTATACCAAAACCTTAAAGCATGCATGACTGTGGATGTTAAGCCCTCAGCACCAACCATTTTACTCTATAGGTCATGTTTTGCTTTCACCCCACACTCTTACAAGGCCACACCACTTACTAAAGTAGATACAGCTGCTGGCAAACACTCACTGAAGAACGGCAAAAGCTGTGATAGGATGGAGAAAGCTATTAATTAGGAAAGAGAAGGCCAGATACAAAACCGCAGCAAAAGGCATTTTATAGCCATCATTTGCCCTGGCCTCTGTTACACAGAATAATTATGGTCATGCAGCTATGCAGCCCTTTCTCTTGGGGGGATCAACACCTTGGGTTTGAGGACACAAAGGTAGATTGTAAGAGCCAACAACTATATTGCCTTTAATAATGTCAGATTTTAATTCGGTATCTCAGAACATAACCAAGGATAAGACGTAACTAAGATAAGAAAAAAAACAAATACTTTATTTCAGAAAACAATGAACTGGCATGACGTCTTTTAAACAATGGAACAGTCTCCCAGACTCTTCCCAGTAATGGATCCTATTTGTTTGGTGCTTTTATAGCCAGATTGGCACATGCTAGAAAACAGCCTGCAGGATATAATCTTGCTTTGGCAAGGGATTGGGCTGGATGATCATTTCCATCTAAGTTTCCTCCCAATTCAGGCTCAAGTTTTAGAAGTAGGATCTCTTTCTTACTTTGTGTTTGCCATTTGAAACCGTATTTCAGCTGGAGCTCCTAGGTATTACACTTAGCCTCAATAAATTCTGGTTACAGCTCTTGGGCCATGATACAAACCTCCTTAGAGATGACTGGACTGCTTCCACTGCTTTGGGGACCCTCAGAACAAGCCTTTGATACTCACAGAAGGATGCATGTCTGTGAACGTGTGAGAAGTCAGACTCACCTTTCCCTTTAGGCTGGCAAGAAGCAACCCAGCATTTGCAGAAAGATTGTGCAGCACTGTGAACAGGTAACTTTGCCTGAGCTACTATTTCCTGCAAAACAGTGGAACGCTGACACAGTGACACAGCTTCTGCATTCAAGCTGACTTGTACCTTGTCAGTCTGCTATGTGCTCAGAGGAAGCTTTCACCTGCTGTCATAGAAATGTCTTCAGTTAATTGTTAATAAGTCAAAAAAATCCCCAAACAACTTCTCCTTTTTGACCCATTCCATGTGCCTCATCTCTTTAATGCCTGTCATTAGACTGTCAGTACACTGAGGCATGAATCAGAATTATTTAATGTTTAATAAGAATCAAGCATCTTGACCCAACAAAAGCAACAGAAACCAAGGGAGCTGCACTGCACTCACAGACAGCAGTTGAGAGTTTTACTTGTTCTTTGGGGCCACCTAGTCCTGTCCAAATTTCTGTAGCGTTGAACCTTCTTCTCTAAAAGTTTATTTCTTAAAAATATCCCAGTTTAGCCAGCTATAAATGGGTCATCTAAGCCTTACAAATAATTTTGAAAAATTACAGCCACATTCTTGAATGGAGAGGCCACATTTTTATTTCAGCAGTATGGATATAAATTACAACCCCTCCTTCTCTCTTTCTCAAAATAAAGAACAATGCTATTTACTGGGCTATATATTGTAGCCCTTCAACACAAATACATGCACACTAAGACCAAGACCACCAATACCAAATGCAGAATTATTTATTGCCATGTGAAAGATAAGTACACACAACAGAGCAAACAGAAAAAAAAAAAGTCGAAAACAAGTTTTAAATTTAAAATTACAGAGCAGAAATAACAGGAGAAGAACTTAAACACATTGCTGCCCCAAGAGGATGTGAATTTCAATGGAAAATAACTACCAAATGTTTCCAAAGCCAACCACAAAAAATCAAATAAGATTCAACTTAAATGCAATTTATTCTGAAGATTTTGTTATTATAGAGTCACACATGCATGTAGTATTCATGGTAATTTCCCAAAAATTAAACTCTTCTGGGCTCAAATTTGTGTAACACCAAAAAAGGGTTTTAAAAAGAGAAATCCTTCTATTCTGTGAAACAGTTTCTGGGAACTTTCCTGGAAATCCCAGCCAGACCAGCCAAAGAAAATTATCTATGGGGAATTGTGATTGTTGCAGCAAATGTGAGCTTATACTCTGATTCATTTAATTAAGTTCTTTGAGTGAATAATGGGATACAAAACAAGGGGCATACTGAAGAAGAGCAATCAAGCTATAACAAGATCTCTCCCATTATTAACTGTGAATTACACAAATGTAAATCCGGATCGGCAAAAAAGCCCTACCGCACTTACATGTTATGATTTTTCAATAGAAGCTTTAAAGCAGCATTTGTCAATGGTGTTAATTTTAAATTATATGGCTAGTGACAACAACACTGAATACCACCCAAGATTTCAGCATTCTGGGAAAATCACATTTCTCTTTTGAAGTTATATTTCAAAAAACGAATCATTTTTGAAGGATATTAATGGGCACAGAGTGAGAGAAGAAAACACACATGGTGAATAAGTTAAAATAATAATGTAGATGTATAAGATACATATTAAACATCCATATTTCAAAGCCTGAGTGACTTTTCACTTCTATTTCAAATTAAATGCATAGTAATGTGCGATAATTGTGGTAGGAAAATAGAAATGTCTCTCTCATAAGCAATACTGCTTCTTCCAAACAACAACAGCACTGTTAACACATCCATTTGTATTGTACTGTATTAGTAATAATCAAGAATTGTTATGAACTTGTGGTTATTGAGTGAAGTGCATTGATAGGTCCATAAATCCCTTTTGGACAAGCACATAAGACACTCAGCAACTATGGATCTGTGGCTATAATTAGCATTGTCTTTGAGTAGGTCGGCAGCTACCTTTCGGTGAAGACTGGTCTCCAGTGGTCCACAAGCAGATGTACATCTACCCATGCTTATTGTGGTACAGCTTGGAGAAGAGCCACTCTGGAGAAATGACATTAAATCCTGGGAAGAAAGTGTAACAGGAAGAAGTGCAGTAATCAGAGATGGAGACTGAGATGCTGCTAAATTAGAACTGATGTTGATAACCTTTTAATGAAGTGTAGCAACAGAGACGAAAAGAGCCACAATGCTTTTTATTCATCTCCACAATTTTTGAGGTACCCTTCAAAACACCACCATAACTAAGGCATGTCAGCTTGGACCAGGACTTCTAACAGGTTTTTTTTAAAGTATGTTATGTTTCAGTATGGCCTTGAAAATTTGCCTTAGTCACACCTTGTGTTTCAGATTACTCACAGGTTCCTGTGACATTTTTATGCTCAAGCTGGGAAAGATCAAACAGGCCAGCTGAAAAAACTTAATGCACTTCATTTTTCCTACTAAAGAACTAAAAAACAAAAACAAAAGCGAACAAAAATTTCAACAAGCAAAAGAAAAACCTACCAGATATATTTTAAACAGAAGAATTGTATTTTGAGCATTTATACCACTTTCCAGTTACAAATATAGCAAATTCTAGGGCAGTTTTACAAAGCTCAATTAAAGCAGAAGAGGAAGTAAAAATTTGCACCCCGCACTTCAAATGCGTATGAGGAGAGGAATTCTGCATTTGAACAGCTACCTTATGTGGAAAGGTGTGACTTCATCCCCAACACACCACATATCTGAACTGTCAGAAAGCTGCTAACAACATCTTTAGTACTGTCATCCTCACGTACCTCAGGACACAAACACCTGGGCTGAACTCCAAAATTACATTGTTCAGTAACTGAATGGCAAAAATCCATGTAGAATTTAAAAATGGTACATCAAGTTAACATGCAGTAAATAATTAATTTTGCAGTCCTTACTTAGTAAAACGATTTCCTCACATCACCTTTCCCAGAAAGTGAAGGCTGAGACATAATATACAGTGCTAAATTAAACCTCACACAAACATTACCGACATGTGCAGAGGTACACCGCTTCAAGTGCTTACTCACTGAACGCCATTCAAACAAATGGCAAGTTATTGGGGGTCAGGGGCAAGCATTACATGAGGATTTTTCAGCTATTCAGAGCTGTGAATCAAAGGTGATGTATTGTTAAATTGCGTATCTGTACAAGAGGGCTGTGGTTACAGAGTTTGATGGCAGTGAGCACTGTACTGAATTTAAATGTCACCTTATTTATTATCCTCTTATTTTTAGAATGTTTAGTGCTAGGAAATATACTTACGCAACTTTAATTCTATACTAAAAAGCTCTCTATAAGAGAAAAAAAGTTGATGCCAGAACTTTTCAGAAAAAAAATACTTTCAGTTCCCATAGCTGTGAAAATAAGCACCTCTTCAGCTATAGTCTATAACTGTATTCATCATATCAGGTCATTCTGGGAAACTTTCATGCAGGTGTTTAACAGATTATGGTTTGATCTTCTAATAGAAAAAAATTGCGTCAAACACCAAATAAAGTAAATCATTTTTACACACAGAATGGAGGACAAATGTTTTACAAAATCCTTCTCTGAGTGATTAGAACCTAGGAATGACAAAAAGTTCCAAACACCTTTAAAAGTAATTCATTAAATGCTGGAGTCTGCATTACTGCCTCCTATTGCCACATGCGCAAATTTCATCATCTCCTGTCAGAAACCAACTGCCCAAAGTGATGGTGGCACCCACTAGCTAAGCAACTTCTGTCCTAATTACCCAGATAAGCTGCTGCACTCAAAAAATAGGGCTGCTCAGTACAGGACCCCGTCCTGTTTTCTCAGTACACACACTTTTCCAGCTTGGCTCCCCCTAAAAAGGGTTCATATTCTTGGAGCCTGCTAGGACTAAATTTGGGTGGTTCCTAGCAAGAGATGGATATTAGAACCAAAATATTCCCATTAAATCAGCCTAGGATCCTCCCCTTCTTGCTTCTTAATTGTCACCATGACAATGTCAACACTTCAATCATCAGTGCTGAACATATGCGAGATGTGGCCCAGCTTGTCTCTCGGAGTCGTTACCTAGACTGCTTTCAGATGCACTACTGCATTTGGTTTATATTTCTTCAGTTTTCTTCACAGTCAGAAAGCTGGAGAAAGGGGATGGCAACCAGACAGCCCTTGTGGCATAGAGAAAATAGCAACCTAATGCCCAGTTCTTAGGCTAACAAAACAAAACTGCTTTAAAGGCCAGCTTCAAAACCACTGCTGGAAGGAACTGATGTCAGGACTGATTGTTGCAATATCTCTTTGGCATCTGACTCAAGAAAGAGGTGTGTGCTTTGTCACAATAGCTGGGGTCACTGTAAGTCATATGAGGAGCAGCTGGGGGAGCTGGGTTGTTTAGCCTAGAGAAAAGGAGGCTCAGGGGAAACCTTATTCCTCCCTACTGAAGGAAGAGGACAATGACAAGAAGAGGAAATGGCCTCAAGCTGCACCAGGGGAGGTTCAGGTTGGACACCAGAAAGAATTTCTTCTCTGAAACGGTTGTCAAGCACTGAACTGGACTTCCTAGAGAAGTGGTGGAGTCATCATCTGTGGAGATGTTCAAGAATCAACTGCATATGGCACTTAGTGCTATGGTTTATTTGACAAGGTGGTGGTCAGTCAAAGGTTGGACTTCTTGATCTTGCAGTTCTTTTCCAACCTAAATGATTCTGTATATAGGAAAAAGCTGCAGCTGAGTTAAACAAGGGCAAATATTCCTCATAATGGAAATCTAAACCTTTAATATTGTAGTACCTTTAATATTAAGTTACACCCTTAGTGTTAATTTGGTCTAACAGAAAGTGTTTCATAAGCATGGTTTTATTTTTAAGCAAAGCCTTTGGAATTCTTTTAAAATATGTTTACAGTAGTTAAAGAAAGATCACATTTTAAAGGTAGATTTCTAATTACATTCTGGCAGAACCTTAGTTGGGAACACTACCAGCACTATTTTGATAGCAAAAGCTGTGACAGTTACATCAGCTAAGGTTATCTGCTGTCTGCTGATTATCATGATCAAATTAAAATACAAGATAGGGTCAGCAGACCATATATAGGACATAGAACACTGGGGTGCAAAAACTGGGAATAACCTTAGGAAATCTGAAAATGTACAGAACAGAACTGGAGTATTTCACTGGAAGAACTAAATGACTTCAAGGACCGAAGCAGTACGAACAGGATGAAATCCAGAACTGCCTAGCTCAAATTCATGAAGCTGGCAGCAAAAAATATCACAATAAACTGGGCACTTGCCAGCTGCACGTGGAGGAGAAAACTCTAGATGGTTCAATTAAAGTCAGGGTTAGTATAAGCCCCTAAGAGAGGCAGCAATGGTAAACAACTACAATTCAAAAACACATGGGGTATTTCCAGCAGTGAGGGATGTGCTGGTCACACGTCACTGGAATACTGTGTAAAATTTAGGTCACTCTTTTCAAGGACAGACACAGCTGTGCTCCATATGGGGGAGTTCCACAGCTACAGCCCTGTCACATGGCCCCCGAGCATGTGCCTGGGCTCCCATGTTTGTGCCTGGGAAATCCCATGCCATGCACCACATGAGCAGGAAATCAGCCTGTGGGAAACGTGAACGACACAGATGGCCAGCGCGTGCACAACCCACCCCAGCCTCTTCGGTCACACCGGGCTCACCACGATGGGTTGACTCTACGATGTGTTGGCTGATGCAACAAGAGAGGTTACAGAACTAAAAGCACCCAGACTTTTCCTTTGTCCTTTGGGTTTCCAGTAGGTCAAAGCCACATGGCACAGTAGCACTCAAATAACACGGCACATGTAGCGTACACCCAGCATGTCCATGACATGCCACGCTCCTTGCCCAGGTGTTCAGCTGTCAAGCTGCATCTGTGTTTTTCTGTGACTTCCAGATGTCAACCTGACTGATGAAAATGATTGTGCTGAACCAGTGACCATATGCTGTGCCAAGCAGTGCTAATGAAAGGAAAAGGAGGAGAGGGTAGAGCCATCTTTTGGTCTCCAATTAATTCCTTCCTATATGATGCAGGAAAATGGACTTGTCATGAAACAGGTGCAAAAAATTGCTTCTAGAAGGATCAGAGAAATGGAAAATCCATCTCATGAGAACAGACCGTGCACACATCTGAACAAACAGGTGCAGATTGATGCGAGCCTCTGTTGGCTTCACACTGTCCCAGAATCCACATGGCCTGAATTAAATCAATGCTAATGAAGTCTCCAGCAGAACTCACCAGCGCAGGCTTAGGATTACACTGCCATAGCCCTACAGGCACCAGGAGAGGGCCAATTCGTATCCCTGCTCCCTGAGATTGTTAGCAGAGAGCCTGGATCTGTCTGTCCCCATCAGTGCCAACGCACCCCACAAGAGTTTGGCTTGTTAAACCCAGTGGAGAGGTGCTCAAAGGAGTAGAACTGCCCTCAATGATCTTAAAGGTCTTTTCCAATCTAATGATTCTACAATAACTCACAGAGAAAGGGGAGACAGGATAACTGCCTCGGCAAAGAGACAATGTTGGCACAAGCAGTGTAAATATGCCATAGATACATTTAAACTGAAAATATGAATAATTCTGTCCATTATAGCAGCGAGATCCTGGAAGAGCTCTCAAAAGAAATGGAGGAAAACTGTAACTAATTTTAAGGTGATGCTTGATTTTGCTGAGCAGATCTCTGTGCCACAGAGATGTCTGAAACATCCGCAGATGCCCCGTAAGACCCCACCCTGAAAATCTCTGTTAGCTGTGAACTGCAAACCAAAATCCAATTGGAATCAGAAATCTAATTAAAAGCAGCACTTCTGAGCCAGCTGCTGGCAGGCATTATGCTGGTAAAAAGTGACAGCTGCTTCATTGGCAGTGCAATGTCAACAACTGCAGAAGAGGCCAAGGAATAGACATGAGCAACAACTGCTCAAGGATCATCCCACTTTGAAGAAGGTATTTGTAAAAAACCCTTCAGAGGCTTTTGTCTATGATTTCATCAGCTAAGATACTTTACTTCTAGTTTATATTTATATTTAGCTGCTGTCTTCCTTGTTTGTTTGGGGTTTTTCTGGCTCAGTGCAAGCATAATGCCAATTTAAATTAGTTAAGAGAGAAAATATCAGGTTTTCCAAATACAATATAATTGTTCTTAAAAATCTATTCCCTTACTACCTAGTAAATCCAGGGTTTGTTTGCAATAAATGTGCATTTCAGAGATCTTTCCCATTTATACAAGAGGACTTAGATCACTTTGATCCATTTTATTTGCATATGTAAGCATATGATTCCCATTTTTAAAAAGGAGTTATTAATACTTTTCTAAAAAGGCAGAATTTTCTTGTTTTTAAGAAATTCAAACTTGGTTTCAAGGCAGAGTAGCAAGAGATTAGTACTGTGGCCATTAAATTAAGTTCCACAGAGAAGGGTTGACTATTCCAGGTACCCAGAATAATTCACACATTGAAGACAGTGAACTGGGACCCAAAATTTCATACCTAAGTTTAAAAGTAGCCATTTAGTCTTTGGCTGGTTTTTTTCCTGCCAGAGCTTCAGGTAGAAGTGATGTGCCCTCAGAAATGATGAGCTGTATCACATAGATATGCTTGTCACAGTTTTTCCCTGTGAAGAGACTATATTGCTTAGTCTAAGAATAACTTTAAAATTCACAGAAAGTGAGAACTGTTGAGCAGTTAAAAATAAAAAGTCATAGGAGGACGCACTGTTAGGCATAAACATTGAGACCCTTCAAATCAACTTGAGCTGTTGAGATAACCTAAACATTTCAGGTCATTTCCTGATCCCAGTGAATTCAAAATGATTTGCAGTGATAACTAATGTTTCTCCTTTTATTTCTGTTTTCCTGCTAATGAGTATCAGATATAACATTGCAAGACTACACTGTAAACAAAGTGCAAAGTTAATCATTTTCAAAGGAACACTTTATTCACAGTAGGCTGTGTAGGGAAGGAATTAAGCCTGAGTAAATAAACCATGAAAGTAGATGAGAATATACAGAGAAATCAAAAATAAGAAGATGCAAGTTAAAAAATTACTGGGTATGATGAAAGCAAAATATAGCGCTTATGAGGAAAATTCAACAACTGAGTAAAATGCTGAGTAATTTCATTTGTACATTAAATTATTTGCAATTTCCTGCATAAAAGTAAAAAATAGAACAGAAATTCAGGATCTTGTTATGCCAAAGATCTTTTCTTCATCCAAGAGCAGAGGAGCTAGAAGGTTTACACAATTTTATGTCAATTAAAATATCTCATATAAACAACGCATACTTGTCCAAACTAACTGACTTCCACTTCCAATTCTTTCTGGGCAAAATCTGAGAAAGAAATACTGCATTGCAATATAAAATAAGCAAATTTCATCTATTTTGGAACAAGTGAAGAATTACATGCAGTTCAGATACATCAAAATCTCTCTATCTGACTGCAGAGGCCTGTTATTAGGACGTGTTAAACCTGTCCAGAAACTTCTTTCTACTATTGATAAACAATCCACACATTAAATTAGGAGATTAAGACATGTATTCCTTCCAGTTCTTATGTATGTTTGTCATTAATCCAAAACAACATTGCCAAACCTCGACCACAGAAATAGTAAAAATAAATACCAAAGGTCTGGGAAGAGAAATCCTGAGGTCACAAAGAGAAGGTAACTTCAAGGGAGTATCCTGGAAATTAAGTCTTATAAATCATCACGGATTGAAAGAAACAAATTCAGCAATTGCATAATGCCATTTTACATGGCTAAAAATAATAAGAGTCGTGGGGTGAATGCCAGGAAAAAAAATCACTGGAAAACTTCACAAACATTTATGTTCAAATAAAAGGCTTGAAGCAAGAAAGTGGTTTGATGAGAGCCTGAGTGCACAGCAATGGTGCCTTCCAGCCTCCTGCTTGGCATGCCACTTGCTTCGAACGAGTCGGTCATGCTTAGTGCAATCCTTTACACCAAACCAGACCCCATTATGTTCATAATATACAATTTAGTGATGGTGGGGATAAAAGGTCAGCAGAATAATCATCTCCATTCTATATTCAAAGTAGGCTGATACTCCTGCCTTTCTGGGTAAACCCCTCCATTCTCACTAAAGTGTTTGTTCTTCCGCTCTACAGCTTATTCAAAACCATTAAACCGCTGCTGGGTAAAACCATTATATTGTAGAAAACGAGGGTCACCCTGACGAAGATTATCCTATATGTGATCCCTAAAGATTTTCCTTGAATAAATGTTTTTTTAAATGCTATTTTTTCCTGCCTTTCCCTCTGAGTCTGTTAGAGATTGAAAATTCAAATGTGTGTATCGTTTCAGGCAGGGCACATGCAATCGCCTTAAAACCTGAGAATTATTAAATTATATTATATTCAAATTCTTTATATTCTACTGCACTTGCTAAGGAAAGTGAGATGATGAATATTGGACCCAGAGTTTTCAGACCTCCTCTTGTCTGTTATCATACTACATGGCTTAAGCAAATCACAACCACAAGGAAAGCACCAGGAGCTTTGCTGCTGATCACTCACAGCTTTCATCACACAAACCTTGGGGCTCTGACAACCAGCCTGTGACAAAGGCTGCCAGGCAGCACTGAGACCCCCCATGGCAAAGGATCTCAGAGGAGTGGTGTTCCCTTTACCCTGACAAAGGCTGGACCCAGTTTTTCAACCCAAAACTATCCCAGTAACATTTTGAGAAAATACTCTCGCTATGCTGCCTTTTAAAAGATGAAAAACTAACCTGAGTTATCAGCCTGCTGTGCCCATCTCTCTAAACAGTGTTAGTGTATTGAATTTTTATGTCATGTGCTGAAACCTATTCTGTTGTAAAACACTGCACGTGGTGAATTTTGTTACAATCTTCTTAGAGGAGATTTAGATTCAAGCAAATTGCCTCTCCTTATCCTCATCTACAGCACACCTGAAACAAAGACAGCGGTAGAAGTATTTTCTGTTTTCTGCCAAGGACTTCATCTGTATTCATTGTGTATAAAGTCGCTGCTTAAGTATAACTCTACGGGGTTCCACTTCTAGACTAGACTGTTGTCTTTGCTGCAGAGCAAACGATTCAGATGACTGTAATTATACCGTACTACCAGGGGGTCCAGCCTGAGCTCTTGAGCCATAGCAGCTTTCAAGCAGTTTTCTTGATGGGTAGCAGGGATGTGCTTGGCACAGGGGGTTCTGGATAATCTGATTTCCCACTGATGGAAGTGTGTTAGCAGCTGCTGTTGAAGTTGATATTGCTGGCTCCCCCCGGAAGCCAGCTGTGCACCCCATCCAGCAACATTGCCCATCAGGACCTTGTGACAGCCACTGTCACCTCCTGTACATCTCCTACGCTCTTCCACTGCACAAAAGGGTAAGGCTACACACATTTGCAGTGAAACTTGTTTCTGCTCTTAACACATTCTCACTATGCAATTCCACCCAGGGACAGATGGATAATATTGCTAAATCAGTCTGATGGGATGGTCCTGTTAGCCCTGCCTTGGCCACAAGCTGTGGCCATTTCTCTTGCGCCTCCCCTGCATCATTTCCTGTCATCATTAGCAAGTTTAGGGAACTAACCTGCCAGGAAATAACTCTTTTTTTCTAAAGCCAAGCTCTTCTGCCCCCTTAGTCCCCAAAGCACATCACTGCAGGCCAAAGCAGGATCACACAAGACACACTGCAAGCAGGAGTGAGGAAATGGAATGGGATGGAAAGTTGCACCTTTTGTCATTCAAGTTGCACTGAAAGTTATGCTATTAGACAGTATTTTAGGGATTCTAAAGTAAACCCACTCACCAAAATCATCTGGGTTTAAAACCAGAATTCTTTAATCCAGAACCTTTTGGTTTTCTGGTTTCTACCCCAGCCTAACAGGCTGCTGGCACAACAGGGGCACTAGGGAGCAGCCATGGAGAGGCAGGTGCAGAACCCCACTCACACATCAGGGAAACTGTACACTTCGTCACATGGCAAAGCCTCGGGTGGCTCACAGACTCAAGAAAATGTTGGTTTCCATTTACTCAGGGTGAGATGAGACCTGAGCATTGCACTAACAGACCTGTGGCTGTGGAATCAGTCCTCCCTCCAAATTAAACAACTCTTTCCCAGTTCAACCCAGAGTCAGCAAAAAGTGAGGGAAAAAAATTTAAAAGCTTCACTGCAGGGAACCTCTTTGTCATATATGACACGCTTGTCATGTATCCGAAGGTGAGAGTGACAGGGTGGGTAGGAGATACAAAGGCCATGGCTCTGCAAGTGATTTTACAGACAAATCTGCAGCACTGCACTTTCTTTCTTTCCACACTCAAACCTACTCCAGGCATTGCCTAGGTGCTTGGCTTTGTTTTGTCTGAGTCATATATATTTTATTTAAAAAAAGAAAAGAAAGCAGAAGGGAGGAAAAGAAAAACAGGTGTCATCTAAAAGTGGTGAAAGATTAAGAGAGAGACAACTCTAGAGACAGCCAGAACCATGCACAGACTCCAGCATACGGTAACGTTTTTCCAGAGGTGTCACTACAAGCAAAACAACTGCAAATGGAGTTTATCCACCACCAATTTCAGCAATATAACATTTACTCACTTCTTACAGATACCAGACAGGTGAGTAATTTACCACTGCACCACTGCACCTCTCTTCAGTCACTGAGTAGCCACTTACATGAGTAGAAATTGTCCAGCTCTTGTTTCAGGAAAGTCTTTTTCATTTCCTTCACATAGAGTTCTACCACATTAACTACATGGAGCTTAGATGACATGAGAGGTGGAACTCTTCCAAAATACATTTCAGTTCCTGTCAGAAAGTATTGCGTGCCTTTGTGCAGGAAATTATAAAATAGAAAATAAACATGTAAATATACCATTTCAACACATCCTCTACATCAAAGAAGACCTGATGGTTTTAATTTCAGCTTTTTGAGGTTTTGCTTTTATAAGTTGCTGAATTTATTTGGTAGCTCCTGTTTATGAAAAGAACTTTAAAAGAGTTATAAATTACATTTATCAAATGAAAAAAAACTACAGCTATAAAGTTCTCAGAAAAAAGGAAATAATGTGGACCATGTATGTGCACTTGTGCGAGGACACACACAAACAAACTTATGTATTTTTAAGTTAGTGACTGCTGAACCACAGACCACATGCAGAAGAGTAAAAACCACCCATAACCAGATGTGCCACTGTAAAACCCATATTTTAGGATATAGTCTATGAAATCCTCAGCGTACAGGAAGGCATAAGTTCCCACACTATTAATATCAGTGATATGGATTCCTAGAAAGACTGACTACCTTCACACACCTAAAAATAATCCAAGCTCCAACTGGGAGGTACAGCCCTTGGGAAATAGAGAGGGGGTTTACCAGAGTGAAAACACAGGATTTTGAAAACCATCCAGCTTAACACAGAAGTGACAACAGCAGCAAGACGTCACTTCAAACCTTCCAAGAAGCAAAGGGCTGCAGAAGGAATTCCACCCTTTTCCACAGAGTTAATACATGAGTGCTGCACCTCGGCTGAGCATGTCGGTGCATGGCTTGTAGGGCCATGCAGAGTCACCATTTGTTTCACCGGGAAACAGTGGCCTCAGGATACGCTTGGATTTTCCTGTGGCAGGAAAGTGTAGCAGTGGGCTAGTGAAGCAAAATGCTTCAGTTCTCTACTCTATCCACAGCTGAATAGGAAACCCCAATTGAAAGGTTTCCTTCAAGCTATAAAAACAAAGCAAAGCTGTTTCCAGGGAATGGAGAAAAAGTCATTTCCAAAGTCCCTATCCAGCTACAAATAGAGTATATAAGACCAAATAGCTTTTTTACCACGGAATATCTCTCACTGATCTAGTAGAGCAAAGTTTGTTGATATTCAGGGTTGCAAACCCATCTGTTTACTCAGGCTTTTGTCTGTCAGCATAGTTTGAAGAGGTCACTTTGAGAGATCAATTTTTTTCCTGGGGGTTTCTTCAGAGCTACCACAATTTGTTATTGCATCTCTTTAGAGGCTTTAATTTGTGGTTTTCAAGATTGCATAACTGCACGGAGAGGTGGTGAGAGGCCCACATGAATAGTTCAAAATAAGTTTGACAATATAGTAAATATCTACTCAGTAATTTTCCCTGGACTGAGCACCATGGAATGCCAAAGAAGTTATTAATCAGGCTAGAGGATGAACGTGGCTTTATGAGGGCTGGAGCATACATTTCCCTTCAGATGCTAAAATGCTGAATTACCTTGCTGTTGACTGCAACCAAAGACGATGCACCAGGGCACCGCAAACCAAGCATCTGAGTAGATTGCTCTAAACCAGCCTATTCAGAACCAGATAAAGAAAAAAAATAAAATGAGATTTTAATTTTGCCTTTTATTTAGGGTTCTTGTAATAAGTTACATAAAAATTAAGCAAGCTGCCTCCCATGAGGAGGCTCAGCATTCATTTTTCCATTTCACAGATGTTAGACGGGAGGCACAGACATGCACAGCCACTTTTGGAGAAGTACAAACTGCAGCTGGGGGAATTGCAGGTCCTTCGGGTCTTTGGGAATCTGCAGCCAGAGACCTGGCATCGGCCTCAGGCAGAAATGGGGCACCCAGGACCCACAGGCACATTGGGTTGTGTGTCCCAAAGTCAGTGTGACAAACACCTGGGTGAGTGGCAGCTGTAGCAGCAGCCCAGGGTTGCATGAGCCACATTTGCATAGCAGAGGGCAGTGTTCAGCATTTTGGACTATTAATGTTCCTTTCTGAGGAAGCTGGTGAGGAAAGGATGTGCATGCTGCAAGCTGGGAAGCCTGCAACAATGGAGTGGCAAGATTCTGAGCAGAGACACCAAACTACATTTAAGCTCTGTACTTCTGGGACAGGTTTCCATCTAGTTCAGCAGGAAGGAATTTACAGGCCTTAAATGCCTTCTGATGGGTGAAGACTGAAGGTGGCCAGTCAGCGTTCAGCCCTGCATACTGCGAGCACTTTGCTACTTGATACACAATCCATCCAAGCTAAAACCACTCGCGTGTCCACTCTGTGGACAGCACACAGGTCTATCAGGCCATGCCTGGGAAGTGACACTTCAGCCCTCAATTTAAAGGTTTTGCCAGACCTAGTCCCGTGAGAATCTTGTGGTCGTATGTCACTTGACAGGTGCAGAAAAGTACTGCTGGCTCCTCCTGGGACGCCGTACAGGAGTGTCTGCCTGACTCGCTGCTCACCTGGATGCAGCAGGACCCCAGCGAAGAGCGGGACATCGCAGACGCAGCGCTCTCCTGTCGCCTCCACCGTCCCCTCCGCCCACCCACTGTGGCGCTCTCCGCAGCACCGGCCCCGCGGGGCCCGCGCTGCAGCCCCGTGTTCCCGAGTGTCGTGGGGGGCAGGTGGCGGGGCCGGGGCAGGTGGCGGGGCCGCAGCCGGGNGTCCCGCCGCCGCCGCCGCCGGAGGATGGGGCTGCGGGTTCGAGACCCGGGTGCTCCCCCGGCGCCGGAGCGTGCGGTGGGGCGGAGGCTGTGCCCAGGGGGAGACGGAGCTGCCGGGGCGGGGAGAAGAGGAGGGCGCGGGAAGGGACGCGGCGAGGGCGGTCCGTCCCTGTCACCTGCAGGCGCTGCCGGGACGGCCCCGGGCCCCGCTCCCGCCCAGCCCCGCGCCCGCACAGCCCGTGGGGAGCCGGGCCCGGGGCGGGCTGTGCCTGTTGCATTGTCCTTTGGCGGGGCTGCCTGTGAGCGCCCGCCGCTATCTCAGGCCGGGGACCTCGGCGGTGCCCTGTGTCGGACTCTCTGCCCCGCCTGATAGCGGCTGCACCCTGCTCCGTTGCACGTCCCTCGCAGCTCCCGCCGGGGCTCTCTCCCCTTTTGTCTTGTGTATTTTTAGGTCATTAGAGTGGAGGGGTAGGTAATCCCCAGGCTCAAGTTCCAGGGGGGCGGGTTCTGGCCGGAGGTGGAGTCACTTTTCATTTAAATCCCTGACTATAAAATGGGCTTAAAGAGAAGCGGGATCTCAGCTGTGCTGCACAGACCCCGGCACGCAGGGTGCGTGGGGGCCCCCCGGCAGCCAGCGCCCTGCAGCACAAGCCGCTGCGATGCTCCACTCCCTCGGCGTTCACACCTTGCAGCTGCTCACCCAGGCGGCCGCCTGCATCCTCCTCTTTCCCCGCTTCCTGCTCACCGCCGTGATGCTCTGGCTCCTGGATTTTCTGTGCATTAGGAAGAAGATGCTGACGATGCCCACGGCGGAGGAGGCGGCCAGCGCCAGCGAGGGGCCGCCCCCCGACGACCCCCCGGTCTGCGTGTCCGACTCCAACCGCATGTTCACGCTGGAGTCGCTGAAAGCGGTGTGGCACGGGCAGAAGCTGGACTTCTTCAAGTCGGCGCACGTGGGTTCCTTGGCCCCTAACCCCGAGGTGATCCAGCTGGACGGGCAGAAGAGGCTCCGCATCCTGGACTTCGCCCGCGGCAAGAGACCCCTCATCCTCAACTTCGGCAGCTGCACCTGACCCCCGTTCATGGCCCGCCTGAGGTCCTTCCAGCGCCTGGCCGCGCACTTCGTGGACATTGCCGACTTCCTGCTGGTGTACATCGAAGAAGCACACCCCTCCGACGGCTGGGTCAGCTCGGACGCAGCCTACAAAATCCCCAAGCACCAGTGCCTCCAGGACAGGCTGCGGGCAGCTCAGCTGATGAGGGAAGGGGCGCCCGATTGCCCCCTGGCCGTGGACACCATGGACAATGCTTCCAGCGCCGCCTACGGTGCTTACTTCGAGAGGCTCTACATCATCCAGGAGGAGAAGGTGATGTACCAGGGAGGCAGAGGACCAGAGGGCTACAAGATCTCGGAGCTGAGGAGCTGGCTAGACCAGTACAAAACCCGGCTCCAGAGCCCCAGCACGGTGGTCATCCAAGTGTAAAAAGGACCTGGCAAGAAGGGCAGGGGTGGAGAGGTGAGGGAGGGCGGGAGGAGAGGTGGGGAGGGAGAAGGCACTGCGTCGCGGATGGTAGGAGCTGTCTTCCCGCGGGGACACTCGAAGGAGGCTGCTGTGCGAGCTTTCGAGCAAGACGTGCCATAGTCCTTTCTCTATTCAAATCATGTTGATTTGCCAGCCACGCTCTGTCAATACTGTATTTCCATGTGCGTTTTGTAAATAACTCTCTTTTTCCTTTTTTTTTTTNNTACGTTTTTTTTTTTTTTTTTTTTTTTTTTTTTTTTTTTTGAGAAGCGTTTACTATTTTTTAAGGAGGTTCTCTTCCTACGGGAACTGTTCCCAGCTGCGTGTGTGCGCGGGTGTGTGTCTGAAAAGTTGTGTACAAGTGCTCCGTGCTGCCTAGCAAGTGCTAACTGGGATTTCTAGTATTTCTTTGTGATGACCGATTTTGAAATGGGTTTCTCTAATGCCAGGAAATCGCGTCTGATGTTGTCAAATACTAGAACTGCCAATAGCCAGAGCTGGACGGAATGTCCTATTTATGTGGGGGGGTTTTGTAAGACGTTCGTTCACCTTCCTTTTTTTTATGAATTTTTTTAAATAATAAAGGTTGAGTAACTACACGTCTAAGCTTGACTACCTTTCTTTATCTTCAGACCACTACGTTCACTTTCCCTTTTGCCTACCTTGCAATACCCTCCCTGCAGCCGAGGAGGGGCAGGCGGAGCCGTAGGCGGGAGAGGATGCGCTGCCGGGGGCTCGGGGGCGGCGAGCTCTGGCTCGGCGGCGGCAGGAGCTCACACCGCCCGCGACCCGGAGGAAGGGGAGAGTACTGGGTGTCCCCAGGGGGAAATCCAAACCTCCGGGGCTCCTGGGGGAGGAGACCGGTCAGGAAGACCGCGTGCTCCCTCAGTGACCCGAGCGATCCGGCCCCGGACTGAGCCCTGAGCCCTGGAGGGCGAAGGTGCAGGGCTGACCTGCGCCGTGCAGGCAAGTGAGTCCCGACCGAAAACACAGGCTGGGGAAAGCCGTCCTGGGCGGGAAAGCCTCCCCGCCCAGGACACCCCAACCCGGGCACGCAGACGGTGCCGCACCGGAGCTCAGACTGGAGCAGCGCGAACCGCACCTGCGGCGAAACGGGGCTGAGAGGCTCGGGCAGGAGAGCAGCGCCCAGCCTGGCCGTGCGAGACTCAGCCCCATCCCCGAGGGCCGGTAGCTGCGCTTCAAAGAGTGCGGGATGCCGGACTTTGCTCCCTTGTAGCCGACAGGTGAGACAGGGCGTGGAGAGCATCCCGCAACCTGCGCAGGAGCCGTGCAAAGCCGCCCAGAAACAGTGGGTTTTAAGGACCACGCGTGACGCCTCTGAACGCCTCCACGTCCTTGATAGCAGCGGGACGAGGCGCCCGAGATGTTAAGTCCCTAAGTTTTGGAACGGGGTGCACGGCTCTCCGCAGCTGGGCACCGAGTCACGCCCGCAGTGCCAAACTAAACGTGCGGGAAGCTGTTTGTAAGGGCGTTATAGCCCCTGTCTTGACAATGCTCCTCTGGACCCGCACTGTTCCAGTCTCTCAACATTCACGGTTTAGACCAGCACGCGTAACCGCTCCGCCGCTCCCCGCGACGAAAGCAGCGCCGAGTGGTCCATCACAGAGAAATCAGATGTTCAGACCCTGCTCGTTCGTCACCTTCGCCCCCGCAGCCCCCCGAAAATCGGCCTGCTCTGCTGAGCTGTCAAAAGATCTGGCTCAGGTGCCCGCTTCGGACTTCCCGACCCCCCCTGGCTATTGCGCCTGCTCTGACGGGCTCGAAACCCATTCCGCCCTTCTTCACCTCACCAAGAGCTGACCCCCCGACACCGGGCTCAGAGATGCACTGGCTCTGCCCGGTTCAGGCGTCTCCGGTTAATGCTGAGGCGGCGAGACCCCACCCCGAGCTGGGCTTGCTGCCTCTGGCTGGGCGCTAGGCGCCAAGCACAGAGCCCGCTGCGAAGTCTCGGAGCGGAGGGGAGCCTCGGCGGCAGCGCCAGCAGGGCAGGCTGCGGCAGGGCATCACCTCGCTCCCCCCGGCACGGGCAGCGCCCGCCCAGGCACTGCAAAGGTGCGGGTGCCTGAGCCGCGGCCAGCCCCCGTCAGTGCCTCCCGCCTGCTGCACGGGCACATCAGCCTCGGCTCCCTCCCGCCACCCCACGAGGGACGAATGAGCGCTCCTCCCCGGTACGAGACTCCCGAGCACCAACAAATCTCGCCCTGCCCCGCTGCGGGAGAGCAGAGCCCCCTACTCCGCCCTGCTGCCCACGGCTCCCAGTGCGGGCCCGGCCCTGGCCTTGCCCGCAGATGTCGTGCCGTGAAAACCAAGGTAGAGGAGCAGAGGGTCTCCTCTCTCAGCTACAAGGGCAGCCTTTGTGTACGAGATTACTCCTCTTCTTTTTTTTCTTTTTTTTCTTTTTTTCTTTTTTTTTTTTTTTTTGGTACAGCTTAAGTTTTCTTTACTTTACAATAAAGCCATTCTTTGCTTTCTCATCTCGTTATCTCTTGCCCTTATCCGCTTTTGGCAAGCTTTAGTTGTAATCCAAATTTACGGGCAAGACCCGGGCACATGCCCACGCCGGCCTGGCCCCAAGGACATTTTCCTGTCATACAGACAGAAATGGTCACTGTAGGCTTTAATAATAACAGAAACAGCCTCATCTTTACTCTCTACTACTAGCAGATCTTGGTCAAAGGCTATATGAGGTGAGGATTTTTTTTTTCCCAAATAAGTCAGCTTTCTAAAGCCACATTCCTCCTTTAAACGGAACACAGAGCTCTTATTTATCACTTTCTCTTTAATCAGCAACAGAAGAAAAATTTGCTATGAATTCCTGGAATCCCTGAAAGAGATCACACTTTTCCTTTGCAGAAATCAAAGTTATCTGCTCCTATTATATCCTCCACTTAAAATGAATCATAAGCCTCCATCCCACTGAGCTTTCTCGGGGATACTTGTTTAGCACAGACGAGAACAATACACTGTACATCTAAAGAGCCCAGGGCGGCAGAAGCCTCTCCGACTGATACAAAGGATTGAGAAACGTCCTATCTTTAAAACGCGTTTTTAGTGCCTTTCCACCTCCCTAGTGCACGACAAACAGAAGTCAGAGAGCGTGGAGAGATTTATCAGAGAGAGATCTGAGTGACAATTACATGTTCTGTCAATAATTAATTGAATTATGTCCTCATCATAATTACATACAGTCTTCTAGCCACGAGGAGAAAAGAAAGAAGGAAGTTGTGGTGTGGTCAGAGGGGGATCTCAGGACATGATTCCAGTCATTAAAAATGTGATGTAACATTGCAATCTGGTGTATTCTGAGGCACAAATGGGGAAACACAAATGAAACCAAACTACTAAGATATTATTTGCTTTACAGCACGGAGACAGAAAAAGCACTTGCCTTCATTAGTTGTTTCCATTACTACTTTCTGCTGGGGATTTAAAGGCATTTTGCCATGCAAAGACCAGAGGTCTTGCTCATTTGAACTATGAGCTATATGTTGTAGGCTTTCTATTGTTCACCACATACTATCTGACTATATTGGATGTTTCTGGTGTTTGAAATAAAAATTTTAATTGGTCCAGAAATTAAAATTAATCCCGCAAAGCATCCTATACTCAATACAAATGTAGACATGACACATTCAAATAATCTTTCAAGCAAATTCTTACTCTGACACTAATTTTTCTGTACATCTTCCAGTCATAAGGGAGATCATCATATCATTATTAATTTATTATTTACTAAGAGCTGTTAGAGTACTCTTTTGGTACACAAATGCAAGAAAACAAAGAGCTCTATTCAGTTCTCACACAAGTTTTGCACTGGTGTAACTTCAATGACACGGGTGTAGTCACTTCAGAACCACCTGGGCGTAATTATGATCAAAATCTGGGCTATTGCACTTCCTTTCCTTTTCTAATGGTTCAAAACCTCTATTTTTCTACAGCATACTGTGGAAGACAGACAGCTGTTTGCATACAGAGCTCAAAAATCACTCTCAAGTTCCTCCTCACTGCCAGTGCCAGTGTCCTATATCCTGCCACAATTTAGGCATGTCAGCACATTTCCTCACCATTCTACATCCTCCCTACAGCATGAGAGTTGTAAACCCCACTGATATGTGTTTCCTTCCACTTGTTAAGGCACATCCTCCTGGTGTCTTGAGCTTTAGATCAGGTAGCTTTTCATTCTAATTGCTTTTAAGATCCAGCTACCATAAGGGAATTTGACACCTGCTTTCCTCTTTGCAAATGTGCAAATTTCAGACAAATGTTTGATGATGCCTCTTGAAAAGGGGTTCATTTATGACCTCCACTTATTGGCTAACTCATGTATTTCTCATCTTCTTGGCCTTCTACCTGCTTCTTCAGAGATTTTGGATGTGGTTTACAGTGGTAAATGCACTAACACTCAACAAAACAACTAGAATTGCAAACAGTATTCAGTACTTCCTGGGTGAAAATGCAATGCAGGACTGCATAGGTTAAAATCCTTCAGCCAATATGTTTTGCATGAGAATCCTTCTCAGGGCTTACACCCTCAAAAGAAAGGCTCCCTCAGTCTGGTCCATGGAGTTCCTGTGCCAGTCAGAAGATCAGGCCTGTATGTCATTTCATCTCTCTTTTGCAAGTTAATAGCTCCATCCTGACTTCGCTCATGGAAGCATTTGTTTCCATTTCCTTTCAAGTAATAAATATCCTCTATCTTAAAAGGACCTTTAGGACATGGCCGTATGGGATAAGGAAGCTCAACCCCCTACATACCATCCCTCAGTGCCCAGAATTACCCTAACACAGGGGTGATCTCTGAAAGTCTGATAAAGGTATCCAAGAGCTATATTTCTTACTGGAGTCTTCGAGAATGAACTGGCACATGGTCCCCAGAAGAAGGGCATCCCATTATCCATTATAAAGCAATGGGCACTATGAAAAATTATCAACAGATTTAGATTTTACTGAAACCCCTTGTAATGAGGATAAGAATCATGGCAAAGCTTTCAGTCTTTTCTGCCTGTCTTCTGTCTCTCACCACCTTAGGTTTATAAAGCAACTAGTGCTTGAGTAGATTTTTGCATCATTCCAAAGAACTCCAGGTTAGATTTTTCGGGTCATATTTTTATTTTTCTTGTGTCTTGCTTTTCTTGCCTGAAGAGTCAGTCAGGACGTACATTCAGAATCACAGCATACTCTGAGCTGGGAGGGAACCACAAGTATTATCAAGTTTAACTCTTACATGAATGGCCTCTGTGGGGATGAAACTCACAACCCTGGCATTATTAGCACCATGCTCTAACCACTGAGCTAATCCCAGTCCATCCCTCACAGTGGGAATTCAGTATATTCATTTAATCACTAGAGGTTATCAGGCATAATTCCTCATATTATGTACCACACTACAGAAATTAAATGAGGTGTCACTGCACAGAACTTCAAGTATCATAAATTTGAAAATTTTTGTGTTGAAACATCTTCCAGAGCTTTCTCTGAGTTCATATAACTTTGCAAGTATAATTATGCCAAAGGTATCTCTAGTGCCAAAGACCTGATAGTGAGAATAATTTCTAAGAATAAAAAAATAATTTCATAACACCCAGAAAAAAATTTAAACATATATTTATTAAAAAATACATTTTATTGTTATAAATAAAATTTCAATGTCTATGTTATGAATTTTAAAAATTGTTATAATGGAAGTGACCCTTAAAAAAACTATGGCACTGAGTTGAAGAAATTCTGGAAGTTGCACAATTCAATGCAAGAAAAAAATATTGTTTATTTGATCACTTTCCATTTGTGATGAAGGACAATCAAGAAAGAATAGGGTGCAAGGCTGCTGTCAACCAGATTTGCAGCACATGGACACATAGAACATACTGTGCCACTAACAGAGATGCATACAATTGCAGAGATCAAAATTAGCCCAAAGTGGTTTTGGAACTTGGAAAGGGAGAGGCAAGGAGTTGTGCATTTTATAGAACAAAATAGTTATTTCAAGAAGGGATAAATATACAAAAAAATTTTAAATGACCGAGATAATTTCTATTTCTTCTCACTCAGAAGTGGAACACATCTACTGCATGTGTGTTAGTGAATAATGAATAGTTCTGGGAAAATGGAGGAGATTAGATGAAACTCTGTTGTCTAGTTTCCTCTATTTCATGGAATCATTTCTTTTCCTTTTAACTGTTTATTTCCTTCTCTAGAACGCACACCACTGGAATGATTATGCTGGGCTCTAGCTTTTTCGATGTTCATGCAGATCTGTGTGTGTTTCTGCCAGTGTTTAGCTGACTGAAGTACCTTTTATACTAAATAATCTACCCTGACATCAAACTGAGTCAATTGTTCCATCTACCTGATTAGAGCAAAAGTACAGTAAGCAAATGCAACAGAAGAATTTGGAACTGTTCCCCAGAACTGACCGGCAAGACCTCTCCTAATCCCATGGGATGTCTTCAGTTGATTCATTCAGCCGTAATAAATTCCAGAAGTCATCTATTGGGAGGAACAAAATGGAAGAAGAGCAGATTGAGGAAGAAATGTCACAGATCTTGCATTTTGGGGTTTTTTACTGACTGACTAAAAGTCTTCAACTGCATTCTCATGAACACAAAGACAGGTTTGGAGGAACTCCATAGTGATTTACTAGTAGAACTGAAAAAAAATGGTATGTACCATAGAAATACATCTGTTTTCAAAAGCTGGATAGGAAGCTACCCAGAGAGATGTATATCAGCACTTCCTGTAGACACTGCTGGAAGCTGGAAAGATCTTTTATTTCTTTTACCACATATTCTATGTCACTATGAAATCACTTAGGAATCTTCTGTTTTGTTCATAAATCTAATCCCAAGAAAAGAGACTCGACAGAAAGGAAAATCAGAGTTTATTCTATCCTTCCAGTTATCGAACGTGCCTGCTGGCTCACAGTTCATTCCTAGATCTGTCAAGCCCCTCTTGCTCAGTGCAGTAAGACACTGGTTCACGGGCCAGGCCACAGGGAAGAAGCCACTGAGGTCTCTGAGAGAGAGCACTGTATTACAAATGTGTGAGATAAGGGCCAAACTGTGCAATGATGAGATGAGAGAGGGGATTACTTATTCCGATGCACAGCCCTGACAGTTGACAGCCATGCACAGATAAATATTGTCGCTGAAAGCTGGTGCTATTTTTGCTACCAGGTGAGCAATCAGGGCATTCATTGCAATTCCCACGTCATTCGTTTTTAGACAATGGATGTGTCATCATTGCAGAATGGAATTTGGGCTTTTTTGGAAAAGAAATCAACACTTAAGTCATACTTTTGAGCAAGTCAAAAGACACCCAAGGGTATGATTGCCTTGTATGCTGTTCATTTCAATAAGGCCAAGGAAAAGCATCACTGGATGGGCTCATAATCGTCTGCTACTTTAATGCAGACAATCGAAGAAGTGTCCTTACTGATGGCTGTAAATTCATCATTATGGATACCACTCAGAGTCATTTGGCATGACATTTTTTATGCATAGAACAGAAAAGTGCAATATTAGCTCCTGAGTGATTGGATGAGTTGTACACCCATTAATGTGCATAACAGAAAATGTTTCCCAGCTCCGATTTATCTCCTACACAAACTGAGAAGATGCAGATTGACTTGCTGCTGTTTACTCAAATTTCTGGTGCATTTTTTCATTCTGTCCAAAGTCCTGTTTATTTGAGAACCTACTGTCATCCTGCATTGTAGATTTTACTGCTGGCTCTGAGATCATAACAGTCTAGCTGTGTTCACATATTATGAAATCTACTGGATGACAGGCAATATGAAAGAACACTAGTTGCACTAACCCCTTAATGAATAAATATTTCTCAGTTCATTGCTTTGGGAAATAAAGGAGTTGGTAGATCATAAGCCCAGGAAAGCTGGACGAATTTTTGATCAAATTTTTTATCCACCCAAATTGCCAGTTCAACCTGGTTCAAATCCATATGTCATCCACCCAAAAACTGCAAAATTAGTCCCCCAAGAATTCATTTTAACATAAAAAAATTAAAAGTAAAACAAAAATCCTATGCTCCTTTTCATAATAGACCACCTTTTTCACTTAAGATGTTTCATTTCTAAACATAACTAGATTAAATTTTGCAGAAAAAAATTAATTTGCATTTTCCATTATGACCAACTCAAAAATATACATTTTCCTTTTATTTGAGTGAAATAAAATATACATTATTCGAATTCCCTGTTCTGTAGTGTTTCTTCCTGTTCATGAATTGTTCAGGAACTGTTTATGACCAGTTAATTTATCTACACACTTCATCAATCAAATTACATGAAGAAATTTCAGCCACGAATGTATCAACTAATTGTTCACTTAGAATATTTATTTAACTGTGATAAAAAACCATCACTTACATGAATGGTGTCATATTTGCTCTCCTGCTGATCATATGGCTTTTATTTTTTTAGAGAGGAAATACCAAATATCAAGTTATGGCATTTCTCAGATGTGAATTATCAAACAAATAATCATTAAATGTTTACAAGATATACAAAGTTTCTATCTAGACAGCAGCATTATCCACCTTTAAGCCATTGACACATTTTCAGAACTCTGAACAAACATCTTTTATTTAATAATATGCACAAACTAGAGTTTATGGGAGAGACCTAGATAATAAGAATGCTCTTAAAAATAATACATAAAAAGCCTAGATTTTAGCATTTGGGCTTCCAATATAAGTAATAGGGAGAACTCAATCCTACCTCAGCTACCAGAGAGTGAGGACACTCACGTAAAGGAGGACATTCTGCTACAAGCCCAGCCCATGTCCATGGATCTGAACCCAGAAATTCCATAACCTGGACAATGACATAGCCTGTGAAATACACAAACCATTTTCTTGGAACTTTAAGGGAAGAGGTATTGATCAGCACTTGGGGGGAATGCTTGGAGAAAGGCTGTTCACTTCCCTAGGAAAGCCACTCACTGAGGATATAAAACAGCTGTGTTACAGTGTCAAGCATAATATCAGGTACATGCCATAACTGCAAGGCTACTACTTAATTCCAGATAACCAACATTCTTCTTTATTTTATTCTGACCAGAAAGGCTATTCTGACTTAAGAAAGCTTCCCAACATTCAGCCAATACATTCCCTCATAAAAGCACTGAATTTACCAGAATTTTACACACACTCCAAACATAACCCAAAAAAACCCAAAGAAAAGAAAAGAAAAGAAAAGAAAAGAAAAGAAAAGAAAAGAAAAGAAAAGAAAAGAAAAGAAAAGAAAAGAAAAGAAGAAAAGTTTTATCTGAAACTTTTAGGTCAGATCTAGGATGGACTTTTGGACTCACTTGTAATTGCTTTCATTGTCTGACTGGTCAACATGGTTACTTATCCTCCCCTGCTGTGCATATGACCAAGTGTTGTGTAGGCAGGCGTGCTGGCCAATAAAACTTCAAAAAGCAGTGAAACACTCCCATCAGTGCAAGCAACAGTTCTCAGTATAAATAATTATGTTGTCATATCTCCCCAGGCCCATTCTTTTCCTTTATTTCTCTCTCACTTTTCCTCAGAGATGTTCTTTCTCCATCAACATAGCCTCATGTTACTTCTCTGCAGCTCTGCTGCCCTCCATTCTAAAATCTGGCATTACAGTGAAACTTCCAAGAATTCCATTCTCTGAAGCATTATGAGTCACACTGTAGTCCTCAGCAATATTTTTAAAACACCAATGTTTTTTTAATCACTCTTGAGACCCACAGAAGAAAGTAAGGATATTATCTTGCTAACTTACAGTCGTGGTTGTTTTTTCTATTGCCACCCACACTCTCTCATCTTTCTCCAGATACTCTGCTCCAGTCTCTCAATAGTGCAGGCATATGGTATTCAAGCATGCCAGAGTCTGACTTCAAGTTTTAGTCATTTTTCTTCCTGTAAAAAGGATGGAGGGACATTAAGCCTATGACCATTTGAGAGCTTTCTTTATGTGAGAATTTTATTCGGGTTTATACTTCAAAAAAATATATATGTTATACTGTAAAACTAACAAAGAAACATCAGGTCTAAGCCATAATTCATCTTATCTGAATACCAGCAATGCCATACATCTGGTATGTCAGAGGCAGCACAGAAATCACTGGTACAAGAGTGAACATAGGAAGGGGAGAATTTATGCCTGCTTCTGGCAGTGATTTCAAAAAAAGCATTTTAACACAGGAGATGGTTATCTTCAGGAGCTGTAGTTGTAAATACTATCCCTGATAAGAAAAACATAAATCTTTTTTCTACTGTTTGAAGGACTTTCCATTTTAATTAGAAAAAAGAATTGAAGTTACTAAGCTATAGTAAAGTTATCAGTTAATTTTCATCGTATGTTTCAATGTTTGCTCCTTTATTTTTTATTTTTTTTTTTTGAGCACGAGGGATGAGGCAGCTTGTATTACGAAAGAGTTATTTGCAGCTTAGGACTGAAGTTCCACAAATTGCTGTTATCTGCTGTGCAGATGCTCATGTGACACACTGAATAAATATACCTTAAGGTAAGCACATAACATTGGACAATGGGCATTCAATAAAGAAGATCCCTAAAAACAACAATTATCTGAGTTCTATGGAGATCAGCTTTTGCACGAAGCCCTTGAGGATGACTGGCTGCCCCATGATAGTTTTTAGACAGAGCTGCCAGGAAATAAGAGGATGAAGAGACCTAGATTCTAAATTACCAGCTGATCATGTGAAGAAAGTACATACTTAGGTCTCAAAAGTTACTGAAAAATGGTCAGTGATCTTGCCTGTGCAAGAGATGGTTGAGAGAACTGTGAAAATAAACACATCGTTGAGAAATGGAGGTAGGATGAGTGAGATTTACTTAAGAAAAGGCGAGAACAGTGTTAAACGAAATAGAAAAGAATCCATATTAAATAGTAGCATTAATGCAGTAAGCCAGGAAGCTACGAGTGATGAAGACTCCTTAAGAATCAAAGTTAGATGGAGGATTTTATACACACTTATTCATGTATTTATTTGTCTACATAAAATAAAACACAATCATACTGAGACTGCTCATTTTACATCCAGATCTTATAGGGCTTTTCTGTCTCACTGCCTCATACCAACAAGTGTGGAAAAGCAATAAATTTGCCTTTCTTTCTGGTAGGATTTTGTTTCTACTCTAAATCTTCACCAATTTTTTAATTTGATTGTATCAATACTAAACTTCTGGAGTATGTTTTAATTCCTGGGCTGAATCCAAAGCAGTGTGGTCAGCAGATCAAGGGAGGTGGTTCAGTCCCTCTACCCTGCCCTCATGAGATCCCATCCGGAGTTCTGCATCCAGCTCTGGGCTACTCAACAGAAGAAAGAAATAGATCTGTTAGAGTGAGTCCAGACGAGGTCCACAGAAAGGATCAGAGCGCTGGAGCCCCTCTCCTTTTGAGGAAGGCTGAGAGAGTTGGGGTTGCTCAGCCTGGAGAAGAGAAGGCCCCAGGAAGAATTCATTGTGACTTTCCGGTACCTAAAGGGGGCTTATGAAAAAGAGGGAGTGCAACTTTTTACACAGACAGGTAGTGATAGGACAAGGGGGAATGGTTATAAACTAGAAGAGGAGAGATTAGATATAAGGAAGATATTCTTTACCCAGAGGGTAGTGAGACACAGGAACAGGCTGCCCAGAGAAGTTGTGGATGCCTCCTTCCTGGAATTGTTCCAGATCAGATTGGATGGTGCTTGGAGCAATGTGGGTTAGTGGAAAGTGGCAGATGGGTTGGAACTTAATGATCTTTAAGGTCCCTTCCAACCCAAACAATTCAATGATTCTAAGATGCTGTAACTACCAGGTTAAGACATTTAAAAATTGTTTTGTTCACTGTGGGTATTTTTAAGATAAAAAAAGAAAAATTTCTAGGAAATAGGTCAAAATATTAACACATTTATTAGCCTAATGTTAAACTTTGAAATATGTATTTAGTCTCCCTAGTGTCAGTAAAGTTGTTAATTCTCAGTGACATATATCCACAAATCTCAGTGAATGAGTATGAGGTCCAACTCGGCTAAACATCATACTATCTAAAACACTCATTATCATTATAGATTCAGGAGCCTATTTAAATAGAGGCATCCAGTTTTGAACATTCGTCATAAGAGTGTAGCAGTGATGGGCTCAAATATTTGGTAACTGCTTCCATCATTGATGAGCTGCAGAGATTTCAGTTTTTCACAGAAGATGTTGTTACCAATTGAACATCTCCTTAAGACCCTACTGTTCCCTTATTTTTATTACTTCTAAGAAAAATAATATCCTCACTGTCTCTGAAGCCCCATCAGTGTGATTTTGTGCCTTGGGCTGAACAGAATGCAACAGACACTACAAACAACCTGTGGTCTGGGCAGCACACGTCAGGCTTAGCAAGGAGAACATCATCAGGCAAAGAACAATAGCTAAATCTTCCAGGTTACTCTGAATCATTCTCCTGAGCGGCCCTTTGTACTACCTCTTACTGGCTTTTCAGGAATAATTAGAAACAGGCAGCAGTTACACCATTTCTGTAAGTTTAAAGCAAGCTGAAAATCAGAATTGAGTTGTTTGTTGCTACGTTTTCAACAGCAGAAAATGTCAAGAGCACAGGCAATTTCCATCTGAATTTACTGACAATTTATTCAGTGCTCCACAAGCAGAAAAACCAAGTGACACAATAGGGAAATCTAGCACATACAAACTATGAAGACCTGAAAATGAAGATTGTTGTGAAATTTAGAAATATGATATTGATGTGAATGCGCATGTCTCTAAAACAGTCTCTTCTATTACAGATCTCAGATGTGCATATGCCAGACATAGCTGAGTGAGAACCAAAGCCTAGATTAATTTGCTTTCTATAAAAGTTGCTTACACATGTATCTGAAAATCAAAACACAGAAAATAATATCAGAGAGCTCATAAAGAAAATAATATTTAATTAGTTACAGGTTAGAAACTAATTAATACAGATTCAAGACCTTACCTTAAACAATTCTTTGTTTTATTTTGTTTTCCTTGCATAAAACAAACTTCCGGAATTTGGTTTTCATTATAAGCATTTTTTAATGAACTCTCCTGTGATAATGATTTAGTCAGAAAAAACAGTGGTATTTTGTTCATTTTTACCTTCTTTTCCTATGAAGAAAAAAGAAGCAAAATGATACTTGGAATCAAAGAGTAAGTATCCAAACAATTTAGAAGACAAAGACTGCATATTTTAACAAGTCTACCCTAGTATGGCAATATGATGGGAGTTACAGCTGTGACAGAGAACAGGGAAAGAATCATGCAGATCTGCAGAAGGAAGTCATGCCCCAAAAATGTATTAGGCTTGTCCAAAGGAGCATGTGGATAAGATGATCTGGTAACTGCAGTGTTGCAATTCTATACTTGGATACTCTGCTGCGTATGTCATGGATTTCCATGGAGCTTTGGGAAAATTCACAGGCCTTTAAAAGAATGAGGCTACCATGGCACAAGAGGAATGGTCCTCTTGAGCATTATTAGCTTTTTTCAGGTTAGGAGGGAAAAGAAGGAATGAGCAGCCGGTTGTCAGAAGGGAAGAAGGTGCTCGCCAGGTGTGATAAGGTCTCTGCTGGAATCTCTGCTGTTCAGCCTGCTCCTGAGTAACCTCAAACAGAGAAAATAGAAACTTTATACATTCTGTTGATGATCCAAAATTACTCAGGATAGTCAAAACGAAAGTTGTGTGAGACAGAGTATAGCAGCACCTCACAGTCCCAAATGACTTCATGGCAAAGTGACAGATGAAATTAAATGCCATTTCTAAGTAAGAAAAAAAAGGTGTGTACACATTTTTGCACATAATACTTGCCTGATATAATTCTGAACAACAAAGTCTACAGAGATTTTAATTATTTAATTAGACTAACAATTAATATTTATCCATGATTCAGGATATTGCCTTTTAATTTCATTGGTGTCTTTCAGACTATCACAGTATTTTTTATAATTCCATTTGGGGATTAATCTTCTCTGTCTTTAAGTGCTTCATAAATACAAACTAATTATCCTTATAAACTATATAACTCTCATAGAATGAAAACTGAGGCATTTCAATTAAATGATTCACACAAAATGCTAAAAATGTGTCAGACAATTCTCTACCAGAAAACAGTCATTTCCATTGAACCCTTTCTTAAAAGAAATTAAATTAAATTTACGCATTTGTTGAGAAAGTGGAAAAAACTTCTAAAATGTAGATATATTTCAATCAGATGTTTCTGGAAAAGAAAGGTTCAAATTTTCACATTATAAAAAATTACAAGTGTTTAAACTGAATGTCTTTATTTTAACCAAACACTACAATTCAAACAACCCAAAGTAGTTTTAAATTGTATCTTTTTTTCCCAGAAGATGTTTAAGATTTTGTCTTTCTTGTTCCCACTTGGGATGACTTTCTTTTACAGAGTATAATTCTTTTTTGACAAAAAAATTCATTCACTGATCAAATCAGGATCTGTTTGCCCATTACGTGCCATGAGTTGACAACACCACAAAAGCTACATTTGAGAAATTCTTAATATCTTCTGTGTAGAAACAAGATGTGTCTAGTAGTACCTCTTCATAGGTTAACTTTTCAGGGTAGAGTATGTCCCTGTTGATTAATATTCCCTGAAACATCTTTCAAGAGGTTTGTGCGCTTGTAGGGGATACTGAAACAAAGCAGAAGTGTCCTACCCCATGCATGACTAGGCTGAAACTAAAACTTATACTGAAAGATGAGGAACAATTACTGAAAAATTCCACCTAATTTTAATAGAGGACTTTATATTAATTTAAAAATTTTGGTAGTAAAGCACTGAACCAGTAAAGCACTGGTCTGAAAAAACTGGCTTCACCTGCTCAGTCAATGTGTAATTCTACATACAGCCCAACTAAAGCTCTAGACATATAAATAGTTTGTGTAAAGTAACTACCTGTTTTTAGATTTCTTCAGTTGCTGTTCTTCACCCTTGCAGGCTCTCCATTATGCATGAAATTAAAATGTCTTAAAATAACTCCATGCATCTAAAAAATGCCCAGAGAGGACAGTATAACCTGGAGAAAAGAAGGTTCCTAGTGTAAATAGATACTTGAAGGTGTACAGGTTTTCAGTGAAGAGGACAAGAGGCAATGGGCATCAACTGAAACCTGGGAGTTTCCATCTTGAAATCAGGGAACCTTTTTTCCTATGAGGGTGACTGAGTGATTGTTGTGGTTTTAGTAGAAGGGAGGGGGCCATAAAGATGGCTCCTGTGAGAAGTTTCTGGAGTTCTTCACCATTTCCAGCAGAGCCAATCTCTGATGGCTCTGAAGATGATGGACATGTCACTGGCCATGTTTGGGCCAATTAGAAAGGTTAGTTACGCCTCTGTGATGACATATTTAAGGAAAAATCAAAACAAAATGCACACACACGCAGCTGCTTTTAGTTAGAGAAGGAGGAAGATGTGAGAACATGTGAGGGAAAACAACATGGAGACACCAAGGTCAGTGAAGAAGGAGGGAGAGGAGGTGCCCCAGGCTCTGGAGCTGAGATTCCTCTGCAGGCCGTGGTGAGCCCATGGTGAGGCGGGGTGTCCCCCCTGCAGTCCATGGGGTCCATGAGGGATGCAGAGCCACCTGCAGTCCGTGGGTGAGGTGCCAACATTGGAGCGGGAGATGTCGGAAGCCGCAGCAGCCGCAGCAGCCATGGAAGAAGCCGCAGGAGCCGTAGATGCCAGAGAAGCCGTAGCAGGTGCAGCCCAGTGAGAGACAGAGACTGAGATAAAAGTCCCGCAGTTTGTGAAGGAGGTGACCACGCTGAAGCGGGTGGATGTCGGAGGAAACTGCAGTCCAGGTGGGAGACCCGGTTGGAGAGAGAGGGGCCCCCTGCTTCCATGCTGGAGCAGTTTGTCCTTGGAGGACTGCATTCCGTGGACAAGAAAAACCACGCCACAGAGGTTCACAGAGAACTGTCTTTCGTGGGAGGGACCCCACGGCAAAAGCAGAGGAAAAAACTCCTCTCCCTAAGCAGGGGAAGAAGATCTTGGAAACGGACTGACCTGAACCCCCACACCCTGCCCCCCTTGCACTGTTGGTGGGAGGGAGGGAGGGGTGGGGAGTGGAAAGAAGGGTGTCTTTTAAAGGTTTAGTTTATTTCTCATATCCTCCTTCTAACTCAGGTAGTAATAAATTTTCACTTTTGCAACTTTTAAGCTGAGCCTGGTTTGTCCTTGGAGCGTTTTCTCCCGGTTCCTTATCTCAACTCATAGACCTCTGAGTTAATTCCCTTGGTTTTTTCCCCTCTCCTTCCCTCATCTGCCCAGCTGTGGCAGGGGAGGGAACGAGTGAGTGGCTGCCGTGGGTGCCTGGCACTTAGCCAGGATCGAAACCACGACAGTGATCACACAGGTTTCCCAGAGAGGTTGTGGAGTCTTCACCCATGAACATATTCAAAAGTCATTTGGACATGGACCTGGGCAACTGTCTCTAAGTGGCCCTGCTTGAGGAGGGGGATGGGACAAGATGATCTCCAGAGGTCCCTTCCAACCCCAACCATTTTGTGATCTGTGATTCTGAGAAATAACCCTCAGACTGACAAAAGATTAAAGAGGAAAAATGAAAGAATAAAAGAACAATTTAAAAAATAATCTTTAACAAGGAAACTAAGGAAAATATGCCTGAGCAACTAGAGCAGCAGAATCTTTCTGGTACATTCATTTATAACAAGTACTTAATAAAACAGCTAGGAAAAAATATAAACTGGAAGGAGGACGTACGAATCCACACGTTATAGAAGAATTATCTAGAAAATTTATGAACCACTGGCAATTAAATTGGTATACCAAGAGGAGTAGGTACTGAGAAATGAAAAAAATTCCAAAGAGAGAAATATGGTTAATACATTTCACAAGGAAATCCAAGGAATTCCAGTACTTGCTTTCCAGTATCTCTTCTCCTTCCAGAAAAGTAACTGGATACATGCTATTAAGAGAAAATTATGGACCCAAAGAGATACCAAGAGCAGACTAGAACCGTAAGCAACAGTAGAAAATGAATAGGATCAAAAGATTGCAGGATAATTCAGGTTGGAAGGTACCTTTGAAGTTCATCCAGCCCAGCCTCCAGCTGAAAGCAGGGTCAGCTATGAGATCTGACCAACTTATTCATAAACAGCTTGGTCTTGAAAACCTTCAAGGACTGCACAGCTTCTCTGAGTAATCTGTGCTGATTGCTGAGATCCTGATCTGGTTTTGACTGACCAAACTGTAAAGAAGTTTTTCCTTAAATCCAGTCTGACTTTGTCTTGTTTCAACTTCTGCCCATTATCTCTAATCATCCCATCACGTAGCACTGGCTCCATCCTCTAAGATCCCCCGAAAGCCATATTTTGTCCATGTTGAACAAGCCTCAGCTTCTCCTCCTGAGGCAAATCCTTCAATCCCTGACTATCTTGGTGGCCCTTCACTAAACTCACTCCAGTTTTAAATTTAAATGACAAATCCTGGGCAAGATGTATAGCACACTCACTTCAGAGATAACCGTAATGCAGTGATGAATAGTCTTTTTAGAACAGTTTGGAATTTTTCATCTAAGAAAACTGATATTATGCAAAAGACACTATTTGAAAAGATCTCGCTATTCAGGACTGAAGATAAAGTTTTCCTTAACTTTTATTGAGATCAAAGTCCCACTTATACAACTTCATTTAAGAATCTAGTTGCATTTCTTAAGAGGGTTAGATTTGAGCACATGTTAAAGCACTTTCCTGAATCTGGGCAAGAGTTGTTATACATAGAATATAACCTGTAGCTGGACTTTATATCTGATTACAGTGCCTTTCAAAACTTTACCCACAAATGATTCATATTTTCCCAAACCCTTACAAAGCCTTATGAACTGCAAAGTAATTAAAAGACCAAAGCAAAAGGTAATGGAAGAACATACATCAAGTTTGGAAAGAGGTGGTACCAAATGCAACAGATTTCACTCAGTATTACTGAAGATTTCCATTAGCTATCCATGGTGACAGATAAACAGCACTTACATTTGTAAATTATGTTGTACCATTATAAATGTTAGTGAAAAGAGTGAAGTACATTGCAAAGGAGTCTGAAAACATCAGATTATGGAAGTCAACACCACTTGCCTTGCTTATACAAAATTCCTATTAAAACAATAAGGTGTGCAGAATCTGGCTTCTGGAAATAGGAAATAAAGGAACAAATCCAAGGCTCACTGAAGTCAATAGGAGACATTCTTCTGACCTCAATAGGCTTTGGATATCACCCAAAATGAGATTCATTCTGGAAAAACACAAGCTGAAGGAAATAATCATTCAAAAAGTATCTGGGAGAAAGATTTTTGGAAAACCTGGAAATCAAAGAATACCTAGGAGATTTTGTGTAATATTTGATACGTGACAAGAGCTTATGAACACCGTTACAAGACTGTACCTTTTCTAAAACCTTATTTGCCTAGAAATGAAGACAGAATAGAAGAGAGAAGAAAACAACCCATTCCATCCAGGTAGAGAGAAGTCGCAGGGATATCACATCACAGTGCAGGCCGGTTGTTTTGTATGGAATTTAAAATGTGCCCAGCATCAAATAAAAGCACATCACAAAAGTAGTTGTCCCATTTGAGAAACCACTAATTTCTCAACTGTTTTCCCAGATACAAGTTTGCTAGTATCTACAAAGATCAAAGGCACACATAGTTTGCATATAGGAATCCAGATTTCAATATGACACAAGTGTCATATCTGTGTTGTGGTTGTCCTCTCATTTTAGTGATGAAGGTCAATAGAGCCTTTTTAGATTCCATCTTTCCCATTATACACAAACATCCTGTACTAACTCGGGGATGTCCTCCTTTGGTGGAAGGACACCCACTTTCATTCGCCTGTACACCTTGCTGCTGTCAGATGGAGAAAATGTTTCAAGGATATACATACACCTCAGTGAAATGAAGGCCTGACCTTACTGTCAAGATCAAATAGACTCAACATGGACTCTATAAATTCTCAGGATTCCCATCCTTAACAATTATTTCCTACAATTTCATTGCTCAGAATTGGATAAGGACATCTGTAAGCACATGTTATATAGAAGAAGATGATACTGCAGTTTCTCCCCAGCTGGTCTGCTGAAAGAAGCACCTACTCTGTCTCCGCTTACTCAGTGAAAGTACCTAAGAATGGTATGCATAAAGAATAAACTGGTCTTATTGAAAGACTCTGGCAGGCTGACTAATGTACCTACTGAAGTTCAGAATGGCTTGATCCTTCTCTGCTGTCACTACTGTTGCTGCTGAGGAGAAGAAAACTATATTTCTCACCAGAAAAAACCAAACAAACCTCCCAAACCCAAACTGCAACACAAACCATGTGTGGCTCAACAAGTAAGATTCATGAGGCACTGCAATTTTCTGCTTCATTGGTTCTATTGGTTCTATATAATTTTTCTGATAAGATTTAGATAAGAAAAGAGGGAAGACAACCAGAAATCTCTGAATAAATATATTGGAATAAATAATTATCATATTATTGTGATAATGATGACAAAGCTCCAGTTTATCCTAGCATGTCTTTAGGTTCATATGCTGTAGATTATATGCTATTTAGTACCATCATCTCTGATTTAAAGTCTTTATATTCTTAGATTTTAAAACAAGAATAATTTTTTTTTTTAATTGTATAGCTGACCCTTCAGAGAAAATGTTGGAAAACATTTTGTTTTGAAATATTCATCCTTGTGCTTCATATATTCTTGGACCACTTCACATTTAAAGCTCATTGGCTTTCACTAGAAAATCATGCCTCAACATGACTGCAATTCTTTCAGTGGACTCAATCCTGTGAAATCCTGAGCACTAATTTCGATCAGTTCTCAGATTTTCTTTGAATCTAATCTTTTGTGACACCATAAAAAGTTCAATGGAATGAAATCACAAAAAATAATTAATTCTCACAGACAGGAAGAAAAAGGAGCACGTGGATTTTAAAACATGAAGATTGTAAAGAAAGTTCTACAGTAAAAATGGGAAAAGAGAAATTGTGGATAACATGAAACACAAGAGAACACTTCTGAGTAAACTGCTTTGAAAAATCCTTTCATAAAGCTTTGGTAGGCTTTTTAGAAAGTAGAACTCTATGATCTTACTCTAAATCCTCCCTGATTTTATAACATTGATACTGGAAAAATCAAATCTCTTGCCTGAAAGCTATAGTTTCAATTAACAAGGATGTTAAGCTTTTTTTTCAGATACATGAAAAGAGTGACAGGATTATAGACCACCAAATTGTTGGTATTTTAAGAATCTGACAGGCTCAGCACCATGTGCCATTCTAGCCTCTCTGTGTATCCTTTGTGGTTAAAACTCTTAAGCACTTTAAATTCTTTTGGTCAGTATTTTTTTCCTTTTAGAGCAGACAACTAGAAGCACATTCCAAGTAACTATTTATGGTGTACAGAAAATTATAAGATACTAAAATCACCTCTTTGAAGGTGTTTCCAGGCGTTGGATAGTAAAACAAATATTTTATTTATAAAAAAAATTGTCGTTTTAAATCTGGAATATAATTATCTGTGTTCCAAATCAAATGAAAGACAGTAACAGCACAAAGACAGAGCAAAATAATACATGTCAAATCCTAAAGCCTTTACTTGGACAAATCTCCCATCAAGCTTTGGTGGCAGCTTTGCCTGAGAAATATGGCTGAGCCAGACCTGAAATAAGCAAAAATTTCAGAAGCCACACGAGTGGAATAAGTTATGGAACAACAAATGAAATATTTATTTTTGTTGCCTGGGAAATAACAATAGTTTTGTGCATTATTAGTAGAAAAGTAGAAGTCCAGTAAACCAGCAGTCCTCAGATACATTTATCCAGATACAACAGAGGACCAAAAAGATGTTTGAAGAAGCAGATGACTTTCCAGAATATTTGATACAGTCTGGAAGAAATATGTGAACAAATTTTTCAAATCATCAAGCTCTGGCAAACAAAACTGACGGTAGCTTTGCATAACTTCATTTACAAATGGCTCAGTCCTCTCATGTTTCTTCTTTTCCAATGAATAAGACAAAACTGTGGACTGGTCCTTTGCAGGAGACAGATCTGCATGTTAGGGTTCATGGTGGGGAAGAGGCCAAAACCCCTGTGCTGCAGCCAGGAAACACTCCTGGAAGCAGGTTCCTTGGAGCCCAGCACCTGGGGCAGAGCTGGTGAACATGTAGCCCAGCAGACTGTCCCACTGGGCAGAGCAGAGCACTGGGAGACAGGGGAGGAGAGGAGCTGCCAACCACCTGCAGCTGGTATATCAGGTCATGCAGCAGGAGACGGATTCTGGCACCGAGCTAGGAAAGTCTGTAAGACATACCCCTATCTGTGGGGGTGAGTGGATGCTGGAGCCAAATCTATGAGTCTCACACTCGGTGCACAAAAACTTAACAGCTCAGATGGATGGGTAAAATCTCTATCAGTGTAGAAACTGCATGGGATGAAAGCTTTACAGTTCTGCAGAGGAATCTGGTTCTGCTCTGTACCATCTGTGCACCAATTGTGTGGATTGTTTGTTGAGCTTTGTTTGGTTGGGTTTTTTCATTCGAGAAAGATACATAAGTCAGTAAAAAGAATGCACTTCAGGTCAGTTTAACTCCTGAGCTATTCTTTCTGGCCCTCACCGCTGCTGATTATAGGTTCAAATTTTGTACAAGTTAAAAAGAAGATTCATGCCTAATTACTGTTTTCTGCAATTTCTTTAATTTCAAAGACAACAATTTAATTTCAAACTTTGCTCAAATTAGAGAGGGAAGTTGAAAAAACCTGGAAATACAGAAAAGGTAAGATTAGAGATCTAATTTTCAGTGTTAGATCCTTACAGCTGACGGTATATTTCTGTGTGCATATAGTACACACACAGTCTGTTTGAAACCTAATGACTGTGTGGTAGTAAATATCTGGCAGATCCAGACCATGAAGTGGATGCTTCCATTAGGTTTGTGCTTATACCACTAATATGATGCGTTTGTTTTCATGTATCCTTACAATACACACACAAATGAGACTGAACGGTTCTTAGCAACGAGGAAATGCAACAAGAAAAAATAATATAAGTTTATACATACATTAAACATTTATATAACGATGCACGTTCTATGTGCATAATCATAAGCACATTTCAGTCCATGAGCATGAAGTAAACACAATTCAGACAACAATTTAAAATTAATGTCTACAGGCACTCCAAACATGCTGTGGCACTCATGGAGTGAAATCTGAGGCTATTAAAACAAATAGGAGCCTTGCTTAATCACTGTTTTGCAGACTGCAGAAATCCAGAGGGGAATCCAAGAGAATCCTTGAGGAAATTTAAGATCATATGACATCAAGGTGAAAAAAGGCACTCCTATCTGCTTCTCCAGAGGCTTCTCTTGACTTACAGGAAACACAGCACCTTATGCTCTCAATCAACTGAAAACAGCAATAGAAGAGACGGACTAAGACTTGCATAAACATTGGTAAATGTCTTACAGGAATGTTTTTTAAAATCTTGATGTTCTTTTCTGGCTTCTGGGGTTTTGGCAGGAGCTCCAGTCTCTAGGCCCATTTCTGTGTACACAATTTAATGATGGGCTTGATTAAGAGACAGTAATTCCCGAGAGGTTTAGCTATCTTACTTATTGACATGAACATGAGAGCAGTGCCAAAATCAAATGGTTATGTCCCAAACCAATGGAAAATCACAGATGCAACAGTATGATGGATTCTTCAATTTTCAGGTTTCATGTATTTCTACTATTTTCCACTGTATATAATCTATAATGTTTTATAATCTAAGCAACAACCAATCTGGCCTTGCAAGACCTTTTGCCAAACAACAAGTAGCAAAAACGTCAGCCTACATCTGCCCATGAGGGAATTACATTGAGGTCCAGTTATATTTGTCCCAGTAACTCTGTCTGCCAAGTGAGCCAGTTTCCCTCAAATGAGAATTTAAAGGAAGAACACAGATGTTGGCTCTGGGATAAGCTAAGACAAGACTGTGAAGGCAAATTCTAGACACAGTGAACTCTGTTACCGGGTAGTTCAGGAGTCAACCTCAAAGGAAAACAAGGCAATGAGTTCATAAAAATGAACTTGTTGCCCTCCTATACAGGATTACAAATTTCCAGTGAGGTCAGTAGGATTTTCAGGCATGTAATATATCTCAGGACAGGACTTAATATGCTTTCAAAACTGGCTTTTCATAACTGAAAGGCAATATAAAGAAAACATCCTTGACATTCCCTGTATTAAACGAATGGTATTGAATTTCAGACTAATTGACCATTTTCTTTTTCCTCTCCCTGGCAGACTCAAGAAGAAGAACCCTCTTCTATGGCTCTATATTCCATAAAAACTCAGTTTCCTGGAGTCTTCTCTCTTGCAGGAGAAAGTGGAGATGATCCACAGCCTGCAACTCTACCATATATTCTTTTACTGGAATAAGAAATGTTTTTAGATCAACAACTTAAGAAGCCAATGAAGCATCTGCATGCCAACATTAAAGTCTCTTTTCAAGTGTGAGAATCCCATGCTTTCTAAAAGCCTTGCTTTCTCATAGGAAGATGGCCAAAATCTCCCAGATAGGAGTTTGCGGCAGAAATCTACAAGTTTAGATCACTAATTACATAATTGTTGCTTTTGAATATATCTCGGTGTACCTGTATTCACTATTCTGTATGTCTTGATTTCTGTTTCATTATTTCCTTCAGTTTGACTTCCATCTGAATTCCAGTTTATTATGAAATTTTGAATGTTTTATTTTTCATCCTTTTTCAGTCTTGTGTTTGTTCTTGTTCTGGCATTTAGTGACTTTTCCCTCCACTTGTTCCTTTGTATTTCTTTAAGGCAATGAGCCATTCCTGTGGTGCTGGATGGGGATGAGGAAAGTTGCCAACAAAATTTTTGGTTCACGTGCAGTAAAAGTCCTCTTCCCACAAATTCAGGTTTGTAAAAGGTACAAACTCTAGGTGGAGTTTCTACAAACAGTGGTACACTCTTTTCAGACGTAATTGTAAAGTCTCAATTTGTCTCAATTACTCACACATATTATATGCTTATGTATTTGTCACGCAATATGATACTATGACAAGTACTTATGCATATTAAAGATATGAATATGAGTACAAGCATAACATTTTTCAGTATTCCAAGTAGCACAATGAATTCTCAAACAGCCTAGTGCTTGCAAACACCATTACATGAAGAGAACAAAAAGTATCTGTCAACTAAAAATATTCATGTACAATAAAACATAAATACATTCCTTGCATCTTATAACATTTTCAGAAAATTTTTAGACAATGATATTTTTCACATAAAAATATTTTCATCGATTTGATGAAATAGATATATAGATAGATTTTATCTATATGAAATTTTATATTCCATTTGCTGTACTAGAAATTCAACAGTGATAATCTTAAAGAAACAAATAGTGAAATGAACTAGATACAGAAAATTCTTGCTTTCTTTTTCATTATTATGACAAACTGCAAAACTCAAATATTGAATCTGAGAAATATAAATTATTTGGTAGTTAACATGAGTGTGATAAAAAACCCACTGATATATTTGGAAAACAAATGAGTCTCACAACTCACACAGAAAGTCATCAAACTGAGAATTAAGTGCAGCAGAGAAAAAAGTTGGAAAGCAATATAAACTGTGTAAAGGTTAGTGATGGTGCAATGAAACTTTGACTATTGTGTTCCATGCCACTTGAAGAGACATTTAGCTGAAAGAGAAAGGTGTCAAAGACAAGCAATGAAAATGTGGTTACAAGCACAATATGATCCTATTATAAGAAGAGACTGAAATGAATAAGTGATAATATGACACAGGCATCAGATAATTAAATTTTGGCAGTAAATGCCAAGAGCAGTTATGTCCACAATGTTATTTCACAGGAATTCTCAGCAAAGAAACACATAAAGGAAACTTCATGGTTTTGATCACTACTGTAAATGGAACAAAGAAAAAAAATGGAGGGGCTCAGTCATAACCTTCAACTGCCTGCCAAAGTAAACAAGAAGGCATTTGATTTTCAGCCAATAAAGATGGAGAAAAATGAAAGTGGGAAAGCTCTGCATAGAACTTTTTCTGGTAGAGAAAGACAGGCAGATGTGCATGATGCTTTATTTATGGCTTTAGTAGAATACAAATGATTGGAAAAAAAATGAAGCACTTTTTAAAAAAATATTAAAAATTAGAAAGTATTAGTCCTTCAGATGTCTGTTGAGGACGTCAAAAAAGGTACAGAAACTTTTCAAAAGTGGAAATTCAATTGGGAAAGTGCACTTTCCTTTATCAATGTTGCTTCCTGTGGAAGCTAAACTCAACTATGGGATTAAGCTTCCAACTGCATTATCAGATTACCTAACATACATTTTTCTAGATGAGACTACCAGAGACCACTGACAGATGATAGATGAGAAAGAGTCAGCAAGAGAGAGACATAAATATTTCTGGAGTTAACACCTCTTGTGCAACAGGATATAAATCAGCAAAGTAATAAATTCTGCAAAACACTTTTTAACACATTTCATGAGATGGTAATTCATATTTCCACAGGTGTTTGACAAAAGTAATTGCATTTCCCATTTTGGCTATCACACGACTTCCTCAAATCAGTTTCAAAATTAGCCCTCACACTGCTTCTGCATATGAATAAATGATCGGTGTTTCCTCCAACTTGGGAAGTGTTTGCACACCACACCACTGCATGAAAATTAAACTTTTTTTGAAATTGAAACCTGCAGTAGTTTGATATTGGAAAGATATTTTTTCTAAAACAATTCACAATTTTAGGGCCATTCAGGGGCAGAAGTCAGCAATTCCCAGCCCAGTAAGACTGTACCAGATTGTATAGCAGGAGAGACACTGACCTTTTAGATTCAGCCTTTTGCTATCCATTTGTTTCCATCTCTTTCTCTATTTCCTGCTTGCTTTTCCCCCTTAAGTAGATATTTAATGATTTCTTTGATATCCCTTTCTGGTAGAAAGGTAAGACATGATTGTTCATTGTTAAAAGTGATACAGTGATAATTTTCCATTGTTATAGAATAAAAATATGGTTCATTGGTAATTATCTTATTAAATTCTTGATGCACAGTTTGACACTATGACAGATAATTGACTGCAAATACTCCCAGAAATTTTGTCTTCTAGCCAAGGATGAAACTTAAAACATTATTTCATGTCAAAACTGAAAGAGAGGAAACTGAGATGCAGAGTGAATGGAGAATTATTGCAATACTATCTTATATTCTCCACTGTGTTAGGTATCATGCCGGTCAAAACATGCTTATCAAGATATTTTCTCTATCTTTTCACTAAGTATGCCATTAAGTCCTATGAGATGACCTAAGAAAGCAAGAGAGACTAAATTATAAGGAATGCCAAGCTGAAGGAATTATGAAAAGAAAATACTTAAATAAACAACATTTACCACTAGAGAATCCAGAGAAAGAACCAGAAATTATGCCTATCAGAAGTCCTACCTATTCAGGAAGAAGCATTTAAAAATAATTTTAAAACACTTTACAGTGACATGTATTTATCTTCCACATACTAAACACAGTGACAAACGAGTGTAATACAAGAAACAAAGCCAATTTTAAGGGAAAAAAAAAACGTTTGCTATTCAAGCCATGGATCTAGTAACAGATGGAAATTAAACCTTTTAGACTGTTCTTACCATAATGACTACTTGGAGAACTTACTAACTCCAATTATAGCCACAATTAGCACTTTTTAAGGACATAGAAGTATAAAGAACAGAGACAGATCTAACACCAATAAAAAAGTACCCTGTTTTCTGTTGTGTTGGCTTATCAGACTCCGCAACTGGAAAAGGATTCATCTTTTCACCACTTCCCCAGATCTTCCCTGTTCTGGCTTCCGGAGAACGGATTTGTCTTCATGATTTTTAGTGACACCTTCAGTTCTCTAAGAAAAATGCACTAAGTAGTTTTTTCCCCGTGGTGCAACCCCAGCACAGTGCCCTCTATCCCATTTATCCACCCTAAGGAGGCACTGAGCAGAACCAGAAAGCACAAAATGAGGTTATTCAGTGGTTGCTGGATCAGCCCAGTGGGGCTATTGGCAGTCGGCATACCTGGGATAGACCAACTCAGCGCACCCTTCTACTCTCAGAGAACATAAATAGAACTTTTTTCCCTTTTCCTTTGGCAGCTCCGTGGTATATCCCACTTGCAGCTCAGGGTCCAGCAATGTCTCTTAAGCTACAACAATACAGACAAACAGAATCCTAGCACTGTTTAACTATCACTTTCCAACACACTGTATCCTCCTATAGCTCCTTCGTATAGAATTTCATCCTATGCCCTTTATAGACATATTTTAGTTAAACATTATCTGGAGAAGAATTAATCCACAGAGCAGACTGAATGCCTCTTAAAAAGAACTTCTGACATCAGCAGGTTGTTGATACACAATTATTGTTTATTTAAAGAGCTTCTGAGAAACTGTGAGAAGGCTCATTGCTATTTATCCCAAAGCATGGATGTTAGCCTGCAGTTGGAATGGAAACAGACTAATGTTTCCAATGAAAAAAACCCTTCTAGCCAAATTTTAATTGAAGCTACATAGCAAATGAAACAATTTTTTTTGCCTGGGGAATAGAAGACTCTGAAAACAAAATTGTATCAATGAATTTGGGATTATTTTAATACCAAAAGTCTAAACAATATAAATTATATGCAGAAAAATATTTAGAAATTCATTTGTGAATAAAGAAAAGCCAAAACTTTTCCCAGAAAATACTGAGGTGGATACTGATGTGTTTTTCCAATGCGAAAATACTTATCTGTTAGCAATCTGATATCCCCAGTTCTCTTTGCTCATGATCATAGACTAATTCTCAAAATTAATCCTTAAGATTTTCATTCCACAGTTTTAAAAGGAGTATCAATGTGTTCTGGAGGCTTTGCTATCTCTTAGAATTTCACATTAGTCATTAAACCATCACCTTCCATTGCATACACTGTTTACGCCTTGCAGCAATGTTTATCTTTAATAGATGATGGTCCAACAAATACTCTGGGACAGATTAATTGTTTATCACCACAACTCATAGACTTGTCTAAAAAAGAAGAGATGCTGTTGTTCTGTAACTCAGTGAAATAAAAATATAAGGCACCCAAATATTCAATTGTTGTCTTTTTTGTTTACAAGACACAAATACTAAAATTTATTCAGCAAAGCAGTTTGGAATTCTTAATTCTTCTAGGAAAGCTTTGTACAGAAGTTTCCTCTGTAATTCATACTTACCTTCACACATATACCTTACTAGATCCTAGCTAAATATTCTGTATCAAGACCATAGCTGTAGCATTCTATTAACAAGGAGTGTCTGGAAAAATTACTTTTATAATGTTTGGATTTCCAGAAAATATCAAAACTAGTTACTTTATAGTTTGCATAAAACTGGAGATCATGGTGAAATTAAAATACAGATAATGGCTATGCAGAAAAGTTGTGGAGGCATGAATGGGGAACTTACAGGTGTGTCTTAGCACTGCCTAGACCAGAGACATTATACAGAGATTCCATCATATTCAAAAGACAGGAACAGGAACATCATGAGTCCTGAAGAATTGTTTTCTAGGGGTTAATGGCAAAGCCATCATATATAATATTACCATGAGGCACTACCATCGATCCCCTTCAGTAAGTAATTACCTCTGATGAAAGACAGTTTATTCAGTCTGACTTCCTCTTTCAAGTACTTTGAGTGCTAGACATGCCCAAGCCAGAATGCCTAGCTCACCAGTTATTTCAATAATCTCTTTCAGTACCCAGAGTCTCCACCCAAAATTTGAGTACAGAACATAGAAAACAGGGGCATCCTATTGCAAGTTCTCTGTCTCGGAGGAAACATAAATCAAAAACCTAAAATGAATAATGCATGGCCAAGGCTTACAATCTTCAAAGCCTGTGAAGGCGCAGACCATCTAATATCAGTAATTAGTAAAATATTGTTCCCTTTTCAAGAGAAGACTCCTGGCCAACAGAACTGGTCTAAGAATTCTTAAGACTGAAGAGTGGAACTTAATTCTGGAAATGGAAATGAAGGAATGATTAGACAGCAAACTCTCTATGAGTATTGTATGTTCTAAGGGGGCCAGTGCTCTGTAACTATGTAAATCACCACGAACGAATAGGTAAGACAACAGAATGGGAACCTGTGTTTGCCATATCAGCTACAGTCAGGAGTGATGTCATGGCTGAGAGACCATCTGGCCTTCATTAAAAAGAGAGAAGAAAGTATTAGGACAAAAGAACACAGAGAAGAAGCTGTTTGAATCTGTGTCTAGAAAACAAAGCCAAATAGTTCAGCAGCCAACACTGCAATGATGTTGAGAAATAAGCAAGCCCACTTAGACTGAGGAGAGAGGAAGCTGATCTGTATAAGCCAATTCAAGAAACAGACAGCCCTGGAGTAAAACACTGGGTAGTGATATGGAGAATTTAGACTCTCTGGCATGAGCTCTTCTTTTAGTGATCAGAGAGAAGATGAAAATACAAAAGCTCTATTAACTCCTGAGAAGAAAACCACGAAGTCTAGCTGCCTTTTGCACAGTGTTTGCATCTTGAACAATCAGCAAAGATAAAACCCCTCAGGAATATGGCCCTAATTGAGAAAACAAAGGTAATCCCACATGTAGGCTTGGTCATGTGACTTAACCTTTGCATGTTCTGCACAACTGAAATGAGGCTTTGGACTAAATCCTTAGTTCAGAAGAAGCAAATGTATTAATTGCAAAAGATCTGCAAATCATTCCCTTTCAACAAGAGAACTTCCTTTTCAACGTTCCCTTTCAACAAGAGAACATAAGCTACATGCTGAGCAGCATGGAAAGACCAAGAGCACACCTCTACTAATATCACAAGGACAAAATTTTGGATCTTGAGTGCCTGTGATGTAGCAAACCCATTGCAATAGCTAACATGAACCCATCTCAAGAACTTGTGGTTTGAGAACAGATACTGTTAAGACCAGAGGGTCTAGAACTTGATTTTTTTTCCCCCCAGCAACAATAACCTTTGAAGAAAGAGTACAGTCTCTAAAAAGGTTGATCATGCAGTAAATGGAAACAGCAGTGCTAAATATGCATGGCATTTTTGGGGGCCTGTTTCCTCAAATAAACACAGATTTAGGGCAGGTGCCAGACTTAGAGGGAGAACAGAAATTTGCGGACTGTTCCTCATCAAAGAGATTATCCAATAATAGGGAAATACCAGAAAAATCCCCTTCCCACAAGGTAAACTGCACGTCTGTTCTTTCCTTAAGCCACAACTAACACACTATGCCTAAAATATGAAGCTGTTCAAAGGAGTAATGACACACATTTTTGTTGCACGCAATATCACCCTTAAAACTGCAATCGCAATAGCCTTAAAAATTTAAATAGTGTTAGTGTTCATCTCTGTACTTGATCACACAAAAAAACCACGCCAGAAAACCTTTTATCCTTCAATGTGTCCAGTTGCACATTGGTGTCCAAGGTCCTGCTCCTTAAACAAGGTCAAAGCAGAAAGTCATTAGTTCCAACAATGCAGGATCTATTTCTACATGTAACACTAGCTGAGAGACTCATATTTTCAGGTAGATCATTAATCAAAGAGCAATTGCTTAAGTACAGTACTTATTGCAAAAATACCATGTGAACATAATAAAGGGTTAAGCAGAAACATTTTAAATCAAAACACTTATCAGTTCTTTCCACTTTTATCCACTCATATCATAACTTCTCAAAAAATAGTGAATTACTTAAACAGTTGCAGCTGGTACAGAATGCATTTGGAATACCCATGAATTTCTACAGCTTAAGCAGCAGCATGCTTTGGCTTAAACAGTCAAAGGATGCCTCAAATTCCATTAACCTCTTCCTCAAATAAGTGTTTTCTATCTTGTGTGAAAAAAAATTAGTAGCCAAACTGGACAATGTAGGAAATTAAACAGTTTCAGAGCTAAGGACAGGCTGAAAAAAACATAAACTACATTAGATAGGGCCAAAAAAAAGAGTGGCATGATCAATTAGCTGAGGTTCTACACAAACTTAGAAGTTTGATGAACTCTAATTGGCTTTATTACTTCAATTAAGTCTCATAGAATAGGGACAGACTAAGAGGAAGCATCATTAATGACAAAAGTTAGTCAGGACAGTCAAATCTAAAACTTATTGTTAGCATTTTCAGAAGAATTATGTCATACTGAGCACAGGAAGTAAAATTCATTAAGTACAAAGACAGTATCTCTGACTTTGGAATTTCCTGAACTGCAAACTGCTGGAGCTGGGGGAGAATATTCTCACAAAGTAACAATACATGATTGCCCTGCTCAAATGCTTTTTATTCCAAAAGCATTTTATTTTAGCCAGTGGAGGAGGCAGGAAACTAACCTAGGACAATCATTCTCATATTCTTAAAATGGATCATGGATGCATAAAATCAATAAAGGCAGTGTAATACATACAGTGAAATCATATAAAAATATAATCCCTTAACATTATCATAATGAGGGGTGTCTTAAGAGGAGTCATTATAGTTAATTCTTTGAAAATAGCAGTTCAATATGCACCAGGATTTAAAAAGGCATGCAATACAAACTCCTAGGAAAGAAACAGAAGTCATTCTGAAACAATATAAAACTACCATGTTCCCAACATCTACAAAGTATGCAATTTTGACATTCCATCTCAGAAAAAAAAAGACCCTATAAAACTATAGTTTTAATTTATAAAATACTATAGTGTCTGTAAAACTTTAGAAAGAGTATCTGGGGCCCAGATGGGTGCTCTGTTCACTGGGTAATAAACCAGCTGAATGGCTGGACCCAGAGAGTGGTGGTGACTGGATTTACATCCAGCTGGTAACTAGTCACCAGTGGTGCCCCCCAGGGATCAGTGTTGAGGTCCCTCCTGTTTAATGTCTTTATGAATGATCTGATGAGGGGCTCAAGGGCACCCTCGGACAGTTTGTTGATGACACCAAGCTGGGCAGTAGCAAGATCTGCTGGAGGGCAAGAGGGCTCTGCAGAAGGATCTGGACAGGCTGGATCAATGGAATGAGGTTCAACAAGGCCAAGTGCCAGGTCCTGCTCTTGGGTCACAACAACCCCTGCAGTGCTACAGGCCGGGAACAGAATGGCTGGAAAGCTGCCCAGCAGAAAAGGACTTGGTGGTGCTGGTGACAGCAGCTGAACATGAGCCAGCTGTGCCCAGGGGGCCAAGAACGCCAACGGTATCCTGGCCTGGATCAGCAATAATGTGGCCAGCAGGACCAGGGCAGTGATCATCCCCCTGTACTCAGCTCTGGTGAAGCCACACCTCGAGTGCTGTGTCCAGTTCCGGTCCACTAAATTCAGGAAGACCATCGAGGGGTGGAGAGTGTCCAGAGAAAGGCAATGGAGCTGGGGAAGGGTCTGGAGCACAAGTCCTGTGAGGAGCAGCTGAGGGAGCTGGGAATGTTCAGCCTGGAGAGGAGGAGGCTCAGCAGAGACCTTATTGCACTCTACAACTACCAAAAAGGAGGTTGTAGCAAGGTGCAGGTCACTCTTTGCTCCCAGGCAACATGTAATAGGACAAGAGGAAATGGCTTCAAGTTGCACCAGGGGATGTTTACATTGGATATTAGGAAAAATTTCTTCACAGAAAGGGTGGTCAAGCATGGGAACAAACTGTCAAGGGAAGTGGTGAAATCATCATCCCTGGAAGCATACAAAAACCATTTAGATGTGGTGCTTAGGGACATGGCTTAGTGGTGGACCTGGCAGTGTTATGTTAATGTTTGGACTTGATGACCTTAGTCGTGTTTTCCAACCCTAATGATTCCATGTTTCTGTGAAAAGAAAAACAAAACACAGCAAGATGCTTCACTTTAAAAAAAATCCAGAAGACTGAAAGCAAAAGATGACTAATATTAATGTTGGGATAACTAAAGTCATTAATGCAATTAAAGAGGCTTACAGAGAAGAATAATCTGGTTTTCCTTGCTCTGTAAATAAAAAGGCTCACCAACAAAATTCTCACATAGCAAGTGAGAAGCAACATTAAGTTAGACAGACCTTTAGTCTTGTTTCATGTGACTGATCTCATATTCTAAATTACATGAAATAAATGAGGTCAAGAACTTGTATGTAAATATTCATATAAAAATAATAGAAATATAGCAGATGCTTATGCTTACAATTATTATTATTATTATCATTATCTTTTTTTATTTTTATGGAAATCGATACTAAAAGTTGAATCAGATTAGCAATTAGAGTTCAGGAAAATGCCAGCCACAGTAGTTTCCTGTACATTTTTGCACCTTCTTTTGAAAGCACAAATGTATCAGCAATTTTCAGAGACGGAATACAGGACCAGATGGAATTCTTATATTCAGATGAACATAAAGTACAAGCCTTTAAAGCTCCAATTTTTCACAATTCCTGTATAATTTTCATCTCATAGAGCCACATATTATTCCAGGCAATATATTTATGAGGTCTTGTTTATTGTTCTGTATTGTTGATGTTTCTCAAACCTATACCCCAGGACTACTTCTTCTAAAATATACTTCTTGTCATGTCCCGCAGCCCAAGCATACCCATGTTTTATTTTTTCTTTTAAATTCCAGTATGACTTAGGCACACTGAGTAAACAGATTTAATAAGCTGAACTCAATCGTGACTTCTCCACTTACATTTTTTGGCAGAAAATGCCTTTCTGAGTTTCTATTTCAGTAAGATTCACTTAATACATCCAAAGCTGAATAGGCTTTGATCCACAATTACAAAGTTAATATATATGGAGAAAGAATAATGCTGGGAAAATGCTCTCTTGGCAAATAGACGCTGGAGCAAATTAATCCCACAAATTTCCCACCTTTAATGAGTTCAAATCTTGCCATCATTAATAATACTGAAATAGTTATTAACATTTATATAAATATAATGAGAAAAGGTCTTTGGACCTGCCAGCAGGATCGAAAGCTATTGGAACGTTTATCACATGAGCAAGATCAAAACCAAAGCAGCTATACTGCTTTTTTTTCTTTTGCTTTAAGTAACTCCATAGCCCAGGCATCTGACTGTCGTCCTGACTTAAAGTACTTGGCTATAACCCAAAGACAGGTTCAAATAAGGTTCTTTGATTCCACACACATGCACATACACACGTTCTTTCAATCCACTCTCTTTGCATGCAGGAGACAACAGGAGTTAAGGACAGCACTTCAAAATACGCTCAGCACTTTGCAGGATGCAGTCCTTTATCCTTATTTGACCCCTTGTGCTTGCTTACTTCTGTTTTTACCAGTCCAACTAATAATGTTCCTCTGTAACAACAAATACTGTCCAAACCCCACTGATGCCTACTGCCATTGTTCCTTGAAGTCCTATACAGCATCTATCCCCAAGTTACAAAGTATAGTTTCTATCTTTTATATCATTCATTTTAGAAACTAAGATAATTCTGAAAACCAAAATAATAAAATTCTCACTTGAATTTGCAAGGTTATGTATTTAGCAAATACATAATTTTTCCCTGAGATATTGTTATATTGTCATCTGTAAGGAGATGTCTATTTATTTTTTAAAATATCAGGGCTGAATTCTTGTTGCTCATGATCCTAAAATGTGGATTAATCTTGTCATCCAGTTACCCTAATTTCATTCAGACTGGTAAACTGTCTAAACTGTAAACTTTCTGCCTGTATCTTTAGGTTCTCATTCAACACAAGTGACAGTATTAGATTAGTGGGAGAGAGGAATGATACACACCTAGAGCTTGTTCTGACAGTCACTTAGGATGCATGTCTGTATCCAGGACCTCACAGACACCATAGCAGAATTCAGTAGTTTATGCACAGCAGTTTTACAAAATTAGTGGTGATGAGTACTTTAACTCAACACATGAGCCTTCTGGACTTCATTTGTGGATCATCAAATGAACTATTAAAAGTTCCTACAAATCAGCCACTAGTGCCCAAAGGCTGGATTTTTAAATATATGTTTAGATACCAAAACAAAAGTGGCTTGAACTTTTTGGAAGATAGCAATCTGACTTCTTTGAGCCTACAAAACTCTTAAGGAATCACATTTTAGCACCTAAGCTTGCAAATACGAGTTTAAATGTCTTGGACTTTATTCTTAGGGGTCATACTACATTTAACTATGTAGACATTTAGCTTGTCAGTTCCTTAAAATTTCTGTTACTAAAGTAATCAATACATTTCCCACAAAGTTTTAGAGGAGCCAGGGTGGAAGTTTATCTGATTGGAATCAGAATTGTGGAAACAGTAGTGCAGAAGAATTTTTCATTATTAGCTTTTTAACAAGAAAATTCCTAATTTCAGTAAGATGGGTAAAAGGAAGAAAAAGTTGTCCTCTGTTTGAGTAACAATGATTGTTTAAATTGTTTCAGCTTTTTGCTGTCTACATAAGTATAATCACTTTGTGGTTTGTTTCCAAGTAAATGAAATATGACTTGAGTTTTCGTATCTTTCCACAAGTCCATTAGTAGCTATGGAAAGAAAGCAGGTAGTGAGGCAAGGAAGAGCACACCTACTGTGCTATTTGACACTCAGGTTAACACATCCCAACTTCTTTAACAGATCTTTTTTAGTGTTTACCCACCACACCTCCTTTCCAGGCCTCTTTTCATTCATCTGCAAGAGATATAATATTCTTATCAGAGTAATCAGATGTTTACTATATTAATATTTTTAAGTGCTTACGCATTCTTAGATTATTGGGACTAAATAAATTAAAATTGCTGCATACAACTTGTAGACTCCTTATTTAACAAGTCTTGTGAGATAGTTTATTAGGAAATTAATTCTCAGTGAGAAAATGAGAACATTACCCACATATTAATGTATAAATCCAGTATTTTAAGAATTCCATTCATAGAATCATCTCTTTTTTGGAAAAATTGTTACTAGAAATTGCTTAGCAACAGTCCCCACTATTGTTATTTGCACTGTAACCCATATCTACTGCATTATTAGAACTAATGCATTAATAAATCAGGATGTAGTTTTCTATTAGTAAGATACAGTAGATGACTCCTGTATGTTTGTCAGAAAAAGTTACAGTGTGCACACAAAATCATATATTACAGACATTGGATGACATTACAATATATCACATTAAATTCAGTGTAAAAAATGAACTAAAATTAAAATATGAGTTGCAATACCCTGCAGAAACACTACTTTCCCAAAGTCTGTCTTATATACAATGACTTTCTATTTTTAAGTACATTTTAAGAGATGGAATCCTACAATCTGTTTTAAAAGACTTAAAAAGCAGATATGAATGATGCTCACTAAAGAGTTCTGGAGCCACCAATGACTTTGGAGGCAAATAGTAAAGCTGAATGGTCTGATGGTTCTTTTCAATTAACAGTTATTGTTTTCTTATCCCATGTAGGAATTTAATTTTAACATATGCCACAGCTCATTCCTTCCAATGAGTGGTAGGAATCCTAAAAAATGATGACCACTGTCTTCTCAAATTTGATATGGTTGCACTATTGCTGATCTCAAAACATGCAATTGATTCACCTTGATAAAAACATACTTTTTAATCTGTACTAAGTAAAATAATTATTAATGAGTCCCATATCTGTCCCTAGTTTTGGAGCATTTGAATGTAATCAGTTTCTAAACTAAAGGTTATTTTTACATTCAACACACACACACACAAAATTAATCCAAAACAACTACAAGAAAATAAAAATACTTCAATCTTGAACACATTCCATAATGTTACATAAGTCATAGGCACACATATCCAGAATGCATAAGGATATTAGGCCTTTAAATTTTAATAGTAAATATTCTTTAATTCATCATTTGTCTCATTCTTGATGCCACTCAGTTTTCAGAATCCTTCTTGTGATATGAAATCAATTTTTGTCTTCCACTGAAATCAGTAAGGAAGTCAAGGAAGAAAGAGGCAATTCAGAAAACAACCCAACCCTATGCATTTACCATTATATTAAACTGACTAAAACAAATCAAGAAAAAATTTAAGCAGTCAAATAATTATTAAGGGAAGTTCAAATATGAACATTCAAGAGAAATGGAAGTTATATCTAAAAAGCACCTGATTCTTCATTTGCAGGCTGGCTGCAAGTACTCAAAATTCACAATAACAAAAAAAGGAATGAAAGGGTAAAGAAAGCAGAGTAAGTACCACACCTTGGGTTCCTCATCTAGGTGTTTTTCTTCTGGTGATAAAACTGAAAGGAACAGATATTCCGTTAAACGTTTCCTTGTATAAGTCAGTTACTTTAAGACACCTTTGGGGGCATATTTTGTGATCCATTCAGTATAACCAATTCCTACAGTCTAAGCCAGTAACTAGATGACTGTTAAGGACCCTTCCATGTTTTCACATGCTTTGAATCATTCTTCAGCAGTTTTATCATACAATTCTGACAGAGACAGTACTTACATATAAATTTGGTTATTTATTGTAATGAAGCCCAGAAACATAAAATCCTGCCCTTGGTCCCCACCCAGACACTCCCTAGTATAAAATATTGTTGATTCAAAATTCTGAAGTTTTTTGTGCAACCCGTACGCACTAGTAAATTACAATAAAATATGCAGTTCCTGTTGGAAACAGGAGTACTCTTCTAGAAATTTTAATTCTTTTTTAGAATGATTTGATAAATCTGTTAATGCCAACAACAATTCTGGTTGTGAAAGAACAGACACATCAGGGACTAGAGAGGAATACGGAAAAAGTAGAGTACTGTGACTAATATTGTTAATGCCTCTTTACACAAGATTACAGAGTCACATTCTCAAATCCTGAGGGGAATTTGGCTTAGTAGCTCACCCTCTCTGATACTTTTAAAGAACAGAATGTAAGGTGCTAAAAATATTTATTTGGCAAGAAAATTATCTGAGACACTCTTAGGGGTAAAATAATTTCACAGTAGGTGGGTCCAGGCAGAGGAAACAGTTTGGAAGGTAATGAAGAAACTGAAGTGTGTTGTGATTAATACACAAAATAATATTATGGAGTCATGTTCTTCATTCCTCAAAAGAAACCTGACCAGTAACAAACTTTTTGCATTAAGTCTCTCAAAGTATCTACTTAATGTTTGTTCTTTGAGTAGTAAATTACTTTGTAAAGTGGTATCATAAACAACAGACATCTAATGAAAGAATGGTTAGAATGTAGAGTCCCATGGGGTTTTTTAACTGTCGTACAACATATTAGAAGACACGGGTTTGTTTTATCAGCTAAAAAAACCACACAGCATATAAGATTAATATTAAGGTAAATACCTTTAAAAGTACTATTTGACTAATGTTGCTAATTCCTCAATTCATGAGAAGTCTTCTTGAACTGTAAAGGAGCATGTGGAATTTAGACTGATTTTTAAAGAGAATGTCAATGAAGAATGGGTATTCAGTCCTGAAGAGAACAGGAAGTGACATAATTACTCAGAAAAATTTAAGAATTAATGTTATTTTAGATTATAAAACTATTTGGTTTAGGCAAAATGCTTATTATTCTTAAAGGACTTAATCCTGTCACACTCTGTTACCAGCAATTTTTGTAACACTGTTTCCCAGGAGAGACCTGCTGAAATACAGAAATAGGCACTCCCTGGAAAAGCTGTGTGACTTCTCTGTCTGGTAGTGCTTTTATTACACAATATTTTGACCAAAACATTTAGAACTCTTGCTTAATTTAGAAATTTGTTTTTATTTCGTATCAGTTTCATATTTAACTTATTTAAATATAGAAATATGATCTCCCATCACAAACCAATATGTTGATCACTTTAGTACCATCTTCTTCATTCACTCCTGTACTCAGCAACTTCTATTTCAGAGAAAGCCAATAAAAAATATGCACCTAGAAATGGTGCCATTTTCAAGTTGAAGAAACAACTTCCCCCTCACATCTNTCCCCCCCTCGGTATCTGGTTTCCCCCCCAGAGGGCTCTGTATTTCGCAATCCTATACAAAGCCCGCCAAATTCAAACCCCTCACACCTACCGCATAGGATGTTTGTATCCTCCCCCGCCCCCTCGTGTTGGTATATATGTAACTGTAACTCCCCATGCCAGTGCTTCTCTGGCAGAACCCCGGTGCCAAATAAACCATCTGAGAAGCCCCTCTGCTTCGTCTCTTCTTTGGCGTGCCTGTAACATCAGTGGATTAGGTGAAACCCTGCTGGACCTTCGCCAGCCCTCCCGTGCCCGGAGCAGCCCAGCCAGCCCCTGGAACCGCAAGCGGGAGCCTGGTGCTCCCGCTGGCAGCATCGCAGCATAAGGGTTCTCAGTTTAAAACATAAGGCATTACATTTAATAGCAAATGGCTCCCAGAGCCAGATTATGAATGATTTTCACAGTGGTGAGTACTTATTCTCTTAAAGTCCCAGCTCAACAAACAGGAGAACTCATTTTTTAAGTGGCCATATTCTGGCCTTCTGCTCTACGTGGTAACAAATTAGTAGTTTTGTTGTTTCATACTACTTACAGCATGTAAAATTATTAAAAAATGAGAAGGACATAGCTGTTTTTTCAACATCCACAGTCAACTTCTCTTTCCCATTTATAAGATTTAAAATCTCTATCATCATATACCTGCCTGTAGCCTAGGTCTGTATTGAATCCCAGGAGGAGCTGTGCCTTTCACAAGCCACATTCTGATTTATACCATATCCAGAGACATTTGTTTGAAAGTCTGCAAAGTGAAAAAAATAATGTGGTATTTTTTCCTCACAAATCACACAAAGCTGTACATTGAAAACAATTTAATTTTCAAAAACTATAGCTCATGAACGGATACAAAAAATATACCATCATGTAAAGTATTTAGTAGCAAAATAGCTTTTTTTAGTAAACACTTTTTTTTTCTGACTTCACATTATGGGAAATCATAAGGCTCTTTTATTATAGAAAGATGAATCAGTTGATGTGGAACCTAACTGAACAGAGGATTCTGCACTCTGTAGTTCTATAGCATAAAATCTACTTTACAGCTGCACTTCACTGTACTTTAGGCTCTTATGCAGCCTATTCAAATCAAATAAATTCTCAACACATGCTTATATGATCTGTCTATTCAATTTATATTAAAAAGTAACTCTTAATACTTTCCAGATATTTAGCTTGGGCAGCAATACACATAAGGGTGAGCTGATACTTAAAAAGTTTTGCATCAAATCTAAATTAAAGCAACTGAAATCAGTGAAGACAGATTTTCAGATTTGTTGTTCAGATTTCATAGCTCTGCCACATACAGTTGGACTACTTTCTTCAACCTGAGATCTCAGGGCCTTTGTTTAAGACTGATTTCTTCCAGATGTATGGGATAGTGTCAGTGGAGAGAAAGAGAAGGTACACTTCACACTGGTGCAATTGAAATTGCAGTGAAAAACAGAGTCTGAAAATCAAACTCAATCCCTTTGATGGATTTATTTATCCTGCCCTCTGTTACATGTTGAATTATTCCTTCTTATGTTTTTAGTCAAACTCCAGAAAAACAGGGACGTTTTGCCTGCACAATTTCTTAGCCGTAGGACTCTGTGTTGCCCTATTCAGATCAAGATAATGACCGTATTCACTGAAGAACACCTGCCCTAATGAATTTAATTCAGTGAAGCCATGTGCAAAGTGACACATTCACCGTATGAAAGATCTAATATTCTAAGCACTGCCTACAGTATGTTGTTACACCATAACAGGGGCTGTTTCCTGTGGTTATTAGTGCAAACAGAGTGTAACTGTGGCAGGCTGCAGGTTCACATCCTCCAGACCGTTGGTGTGCAGCTGTTACCTGCACATAACATTGACCTTCATTGCTCTTCATTGACCTGTGAGAAATACATCTGATGATTTTATTTTCTGTATTTCTTCACTGATTTCTAACAGAAGTGAACACTCTGCCATTATTGGACTCTCTTCTTGTGCAAATCAGCAAGCAGCACGAATTTCAAAGGAGTGGATAAAATGAACCATGTTATGAGTCAACAGAGAAGGATATTATCCAAGGAGCTTTGGCCATTCTTCTGTGCTGTCTGCCCTGCTAATTCAGTTCTGCAGAGCTAGCAGTCAAACCCATTTGAAAACAGGATATTGGATAAGAAAGTCTGTGTTCATTACAGAGCTCTTCTAATGTCTATTCTATACTTCAATGAAACACTGAGAAAACTCTGCACTGAAATCCAAAACAATAAACCATGAGACTTTGATTTATCAAAATACGGGTATAGATCTAGTATCGATACTCAACTGAGATGGACAAGGCTCTCTAATAACGAAGTTAGAAAGTGTATGTTTTATTAACGGATGGGCTAGCTGCGTGGAATAGCTTCCAAATACGCAGGGTAAAGTCACAAAGCATTACGAGGTCTATTTATCCACAGAAAATTCAATAGAAATGCATATTCATATCATTGTCACTTTTCATTCTCTGCTTCATATGGAAATTAGCTGAAAACTAATTTAGCATGTGCTCTGAACTCCTTTCAATGGGTCGGTGGGTATATGATTTTGAGAAGGGGGCGTGAGAGAGGAAGTAACTTCCTCTACCTCACTTTTATTTGTCTATTTTTTGGGTTATGATGATGGATAGTTCCTCTGGAAATTTTCTAGTTCTTCTCTTCACCTTTTATGAATAGGAATTTTATTTGAAAAATTAGTTATTGTTTGAATTTCTTTAGGTCTACTGACTATTAGTGCAGCTGAACAAACAGAATAACTCAGATAATTAATTTTTAGTTAATCATTTGCTCAGCTACTGAAATTCAGCTGCGCTCTTTGCTTTGCTTAATTTTTTACTAAAATCTTAGTACTTTACTATTTATACTCTGCTTTTTTTTAAATTGAATTTTTAAACTTAATGTTTCAACTTCATAGCCAAATATAATGTTTCCAAAAGCTTCGGAATACTTCTTAAATTCCTACATTTGTATTTAAGGTGAGATTCTTACAATTATGAACATGTGACACTGTAAATTATAATTAACATTTGTTTTTGTTGTACTTCTTACTACATAAACACAGTACTTTTTCCAGAAGAAAATTTTAAAAGGGAAAAAAACATACATAGAAGACAATAACATTTCAAAAAACACACTCATCAAGTGTATGCAATTTTCAGTAACATAATATCAAATTAATTTGGTTTTAGCCAACAGGAACACTAAAACACATAATAACCCATATAATACTAAAATTCAATTTTCTTATGCCCTTAAGTTACTAGTTCTAGATACACAGAATCAAGAGATACACTATTCAAAAGAGTTGGGCAAGCGGAAGTAGAAACAGGAGACAGATTCACCTGGTGGTACTGACCTATTGAAGATAATATGGAACTTAAATAAAATTTCTTTACTTGTTCTACATCACAGGCTTATTTTCACACAGCTCAAGAGATAAAGAGCATTATTTTGGTCACCTGTGATGCAGGACCTCTCATCATATAAACAGATCATAGCCTGTCACAAGCACACAGTTCCCTTTCACAGATCCTCTAAAGCCTTTCCCCCAGGATATCTGGGTATTATTTCTTCCTGGTGTAACCTTTCATTTCTTTATTTAACTGCAGAACACACATAGCAGAGGCAGAAATTCTGTGACTTCTCTGTATTTCACATTGACAATGCTCAACTTTCAGAGAAGAACTACAGGAAAAAAGGACAAGTCAATCTTCACTGGCAATTCAAACATTGCCGACAAAATCACTGGTTGGTGCTTTCCGTCATTGGCCAATCTATGATGTAAACATCTATCCGTATTTTTGGGGACTGGTCATACACAGTTAATTTATGAAACACAGTGTTATGATCTGACATTATAATATATTTTGTCACTAGCAATGTGAACTGGAATTAAATTCATGAGTCAGAAGCAAAAGGACCCATAACTCAACATAAGTCCCTGAGTAAGATCTTGCAAGTGTTGTAAATCTGAACTCTTCACACCGTGTTTTTAAAATAACTGCATTCATTGCATAGTTACATCTGACCCTCAGTGGTGCACCACTTATAGTACTAATAGTTCTTCTTGACACGTTAAAAATAGTTGTTGTCTCATTCAAGGGAATTGTTTCTTGACTAGTTATTGTTCTATGGCTACAATTATGTTGTTGCAAATCTGATGTTTTCATATTGCAGGTTACCATTGCAGTTGATATGACTATAGCAAACACTGCTCGAGAGGATTGTGGAACAAAGGCAACAAGACAATTACTTCTCTCTGTGCAGATGAGCCATCCAAATCAAGTATTTCCTTTGGTCCAAGTACAGACCTCAGAGAAAAAAAAAAGCTGTGCAAAAATTTTGCAATATAAATTGAATGCTGGGGAAAAGAATACCACATTCATATGTTCTTATTTTTGTTTTTGTTTTTAAGGGTGATTCACATGGAAATTAAGTAAATATTTACTTTGAATTCTTTGTACAGAACTGAAAAGCACCTTGGCACAGTAGGAACAAATACACTTGGGAATTAAAATTTAATTTATAAAAAACAAGTAAGTTTTATGAATGATATCATATACATCAATGCCAGTAGAAGCCCTTTAGTATCCAGTGTTTATACTTTACAGAGCATTAAATGGTAACATTTAAAAGGTATAATCCCATCTCCTAAAACCTGACTGCTAAATCTGGGCATGGAGAAGAAAAATGAAAGCATTATTAAGCCAGGTATGGGATCCTCAAACTGGACCTGATACACAAGTGAGCTGGCTGTGTGTCAAATGGTCTTTGAAAGTAAAATCAGAACAGCGGAAACATCAACACGTTCATTCGCATCTGTTCTGCTCGTCACTTGCAGTAATCACTCCATACCAAAAGCTAAAGTTGTGTCTTTAACTGGCTCTTCTCTGTTTCCTGCTTTCACTTGGCCTTGGACTTATGTGGGGCATGCATGAATGGGAAGCATCAAAACCTCCTTATTCCCAAAACACACTATGAATTATTTAGATGAGATTTCTGCAAAATGTGTCAGAATACTAAAAAAAAGAAACCCAAAAAACCCCAAACAACACACACACACACACAAAACTCCCACAGCAACTAAAAAATCCACAAAAAACATGGCATAGGATTTTTAACATAGATAAATTTCCAAAATACCAGAACAGGAACATTTTTAGAGGATGAGTGAGAAATCATTTAATTTTTTGTACTATACTCACAGTAAGCAAATACCCTTTCAGTCTAGACAGCCCTTTTAGCGGGTAAGTTTAAAAAACTGATGCATTGAAATTTCAGAGTTTGTTCTCTTACACCAAATTTTTCCTTTCCTTAAGCCATATGCTGGATTTTTGAAATTTCAAACCAAAGAAAAGAAATTAAGGTTCTTTCATGTGCTTGTGGATAACAATATCTAGAGATATTCTCACCATGAGAGTTAGATTTTAATAGCAGAGTTCAAGAGGAGACTAAAGATCAGTAGGTGGTCAAACATGCTAAACACCATACCTGTGAAAAAGTGACCATAGCAGAATACAATTACATAAGTTCAACAGTCTGGAAAATCATAAGAAATCATATATATATATATATATATATATTCTAATAGTCACATAAAATACATGTAACACGGCTGATGCTGGTGGTTGCAGCACGTATTATCACCACGTTGTATGCAGGATTAAGTTAATTGCTCCTTGTTGTGTTATGTAAATCGAAACCCTGAATTTATGAATAATAAGAACCATGCACCATCTTTTCAACGCACATAAACCAGTTCCCATTGATGCAGCTGGAGCCTTGTGTTAACACGTTCTGCCACTAGAGGATAGTGTTGTCATATGACTATGCACACACGTTAAGTACAATAAATACGTGAAATTACTGTAAAGTTCAAGTTGCTTGTTTTCTAAAGCTAGGGGAAAAAAATATGTTTCAGTAAAAGAATTTTTTGACCTGACAAACCCTGAAGCCTTTTTTTAAATAAAAATTAGAGAGCAGAATCACACGGCATCATTGTTTATTAGTTTATATTTAGTATAGTTAACTTGTAATCTTAGTAATCTTTAACATGTTATGTGTTTTCAAGTGAATGAGATTAATGCACCTCAGACTGAGTGTGCTACCTGGGAATCTCTTGGAAGATTCCCGTGGTGCAGGTGACTGACAGAAAGCAACTAACTGAACTTTTTGGTAGTGGTACTTGATACTTATGAGAGTTACAGGCATCAGACTTGAAAACTGACTGACACTATTCTGAGGATTAGGAGCCAGATCAGGCCAAGCCCAGGAATACTACTTATGGCAGTAACAGGGCATTAAAAACTCACTCCTGTAATACATTACTTACACCTTCACTTCAGCAAAGCAGAGATAAATCAGCTGCAGATTTCAATTAAAACAGGCAGACTGCACCTAGGAAAAAAACCTGTGCGAGTTTCAGGAATATGCCGTATCAAATAAAAAGCCATAATGAATTATTGTCATCAGGAACCAGAAGGGAAAGGAGAAGATACTGTCTCGGTCATCCCCCGCAGTTCTACCTGACGCACTACATCTCTATGTTTCTCCATGTTCAAAATAAGAATTCTAATTTCTGGGAGGAAAAAAATCAAAATATAACTTTAGTCTGGTGATGATGTGGAGAGTATTCTTCTATGAGGAGAGCCAGGATGCATTTTACATTCTTGTTTTCAGCAAGAGGAATCTCCAGTGGAACAGAGTCAATTCATTTAGACCTATGATGACCTTATGACATTATTTCACACACTGAACACCACACTCATCAGAACCAGAGAGCATTTTTTCTTAATGTTTACTAAGCGCTCACAATTTACCTTATTAACATGACAATACCTAAAGTAAGGCGTGTATTTACTGAGTTATTTTGTATAGCTTTAATTTAAAAACTTCATTGGGTTAGCAACTGTTTGTATTTAGAGAAGAAAAATAACAGCACATATGGCTTAGAAAATGGAACCTATGAGAGAGATGAAGAATCTGAGAGCGCAGAACTTTAATTCTCTTTATACATGAGAAAGGTAATTATAAAAAGATGACCATTTATTGCTCAATTTATTCACTAGAAGAAAGACTGAAAGAAGCAAAGGAAATATTAATTAAGTAGTACCTTGAGAAAAATTAAAATATATATTGTGATAATTCTGCCAAGCAGTAGACCCACTAAGAAGGCTGTAAAACCTTCTTTGCTAAAAGTTTTTCAGTAAATTTAAAGATGCTTATCATAGATTACTTAGGAGAAAAAAACTGACAAGAGCAGTAGGTTATCATGGATTATCTCTTCAGGCATATTCCACCTTTCCTTGTATGATCCCAAACCACTGCAGGACAAAAATCCTTAGTCATTTGCAATCTTACTAAAATCAATACAAACTGGGAAAATGGTATTGTGTCTGACAGGTCCACTCGCGTTATTAACAATAGTAATATGACATTTTTAGGAAAAGGAATCTAAACTAGGTATATACAAAAGCTATTAATACTTGAGAAAAATCCATCCCCATTCTTGATGGGGTTCTTTCAGTTGTAAACACAAACTTAGCACACTTTCTCTATGCTACTGTGCATAAATAATTCCCTCCTCTATTCTTAGCTATCAGTTCATCAGTAATATTGGGCAACATCCAGTCTTGGAAATTCTACTAACAATTTCTGAAAGTTTTTTTTCCAGTCACTAGAAAACCAGTCACTAGAAAAAGTAAATGGTAGTTACTAAAAACAAAAGACCCCAATTGCTTCAGCTTTGCAGCTCCACTTTGTAACTGAAGCATTCTTCTTTCAAACAGTTATTTAAATTCAGTTAGGACTATAATTTTATTAGGTCACCTTAATTTAAAATGAAGCAAATTTGAGTAATTTTGAACCCAGTAAACTCCAAAATCATTTAACAGGGATTTTTCCTGTGAACTGCTTATTTAACAAAAGAATTTGTACAGATAACTTGTACAGATAGCCACCTTACTGTGGCTGTTTTCATAAATGTATTTTACTCACATTTTAGTAAACTTTTGTATTAACATATGTTAATAATCAAGCTTTACACTTTACTGTTTGCAGATGATAGTTAAGGAATAAAATTCTGCATGTGATCTCTGCATTCTAAAGAAATCTACCAAATCTATCAGATATTCTATATATGAACTGCTTCATTCAGATAAGAGTTTGGGCTTTTTGGCTATGACTGCTGAAACTTGTTTTAAGTTGCAGTTCTCATTTTTTTACAAATTAATTTCATTTTCCTTGAAACATTTGCAACAGCTATTTAATTGCATATAATGACAAAGTATGTGTCCTGGGTTGCCCAATTAAATCATTGTTATTAATATTACATAATATTATTAGATCTGCACTAACAAGATATTTGGCTGTAGGTTTAAGGGTTCAGGCACATTCAGTTTTGTTTATAAATGTACATGATTAAGCAACTGTGAGTAGATAACTGCTGGCAAATTATCTTTACAGAAATGGCCAACATCTTACATAAAAAAGAAGTCCAAATACATTGTCAACAGAGACACTAGACTCTGATCTATGAAATATTTTAATCAGCATTATGTGGGGTTTTGGGGCAAGGAGACCTGAAACTGAATTTCAGATTCTGGACCATGACCGCTTACACATTTCCCAGGGACATCAGTATAATTTTTTCTTAAAATTTAATCAGCAAGTTGCAGAGATATTAAGAAATTATCTTCTCTCATCTTTCCTCTTGCAATCTCTTGGCTTTTGTGATACTGCTATGAAACATTCTCCAATTGCCAGTGACTGTGGAGGACCTGGATTTTTAATGTCAGAATTGCAACTGGCTTTTCTAATCCAGGCACTCTTTGCATAACCTAAATAATAAAACCAAGAATGTTTCATATCCCACCTTAATACAAGAGCAATATCTGAAGCTGAGTTAGACTTCAGGAATTTACTCATACGACTGAGTCAACTAAGGCTGTGAAAAATACCCTGCTGAATGAGCTAGTTGTGGTGGTCAAAGTGGTACAGTAGATGTGGCAATACTGATCCTAGCAAAAATGAGACACAATTTGTCCCACTTGAAGAATAACAATTAATATGACTGCAAGAAAATCCCCATCTAAATCAGTTTAAGACTCAGCTGTACCTGTTTATCTACATAACCTCTTTAGAGTTTCCCATAGAAGGATGAATACCAGGAAGAGAAAGGATCTTGATGCTGGTCCTTGTCCTGAAGGTCAAAACCAAAATGAGCAGTCAGACCAGCAGGGAGACCAGTCTGCAGCAAATCCTCAGAGATGCTGTGATTCATGCTGTCAGTTACCTACCAGGCACTCGTTGCCATAGCTATAGCTCCTCTGTCCCTGCGTACTGCAGAGATCTATAGCAGAGCTAAACAGCCAAGCCTCGTCGTGGTTTTGGCCAGTTGTAATATCTGATGTTAAAATTAATTTTAAAAAATAATAGGCTAAAATGAACTTTTAATTTGCAAATATCTTGGATCAGGATGAAACCTGCATGCCATTTTCTCCCAGGAACATAATTATTTTCCAAGTGTATACAGACTACCCTTTCTAAGGAAAAAAAGATCAATACTTAGAAAAAAGCAAGACTTTCAGAGACATTAAAAACTTAACAGCTAATACAATCTTGTTTTGGCTGCAGGCTTTAATCTGACAACTTTTCAGATCGTATTGTTCAGCAATTGAAAAACAAAACAACTCATCCAAATGATAAGACCGTAAATTATGGGTTTAAATTACTTAAGTTCTAATGCAATAATTGTATTGTGCCTGATGAAACTGTTAATTAAAAAGGTTCAAACACTGTTCAAAACAAACAAAATTCTCTAGATATTTCTGGCTATTTTTCTAGCACTGAATTTGTTAGAGCTGCACCAATCTATGTCAGCATTCAGCTTCTTAAGTCCAAAGCATTGCATTAATTGTTTCATAGCATTAAGTGATATATATTATCAAGTACTACATTTGTTGTTTTTGTTATAATAAACTATTATACAAGTTACTCTGCTTTGCTCAGACTTCCCCCTTTGGAAGACTATTTTGAAACGGTGATTAATTAATGTAGTATGGATTCTTATGAAAACAGTAAGCAAACTCATACTCATGGATCAATTCTAATTTCATGTCATATGCTTTAATTCCTTTTATCCCCTAAAACAGAAAATACAAAAAAAACTTCCCATGGCTACTAAGGAGATGTTGGAGATCAGAAGCCAAATAATGCTGATATAGCTCATGCTGTAAGAACTAATAGCAACATAAAAGCTAGAGCACAATCCACAAATACATTATTAATGATGTTTTCTTCTCCAATCAGCAGATGGCCGCTGAAGGGCTCAAGTGACTGGTAATAGGATACACAGCCTTTCATCTCCATGTATCTGCGTCAGGTCTGCCTTGTGTGGGTTGTAACTGAAAGGTACCATTTGACAGGCATTCAATAGCAAATACATAATAGCCAGCCTCAGTCTAGAGACTCTGCTTTTCCTGTGCAATCGGGTTAACAGAGCTGGCGTGTTATTTTCAAACTCAGGGTTGAGTAGGCTGGGAGACTTGATTATCCTTTTAGGTCTAAAGGGTCAGCCCATCAAAACAATTTTGAAACCCAGGTGCAAGTGGGACAATGGATTCAGTGGTCAGTTTCCATTAGTCTTCATCAGGTGGTTTTTTCAATTACTAGATTAACTTTTAAACACACAAACAAACAAAAAGACAACAAGAACAAAAAAACAACCTGAGATGAATGGGAAAAAAATTCGTGTAATGAGACAGTCTATTGCTTTCACAAAGTTTTGCATGAAAGACATGACATGTTCTTCTTTTGCATACTCAAGGCAAAAAAATTTTCAGTATGGATACAAACATCCAGTATGGATGCAAAACATCTGTACTGTCAAAAAAAGGATTAGTAAATTGATAAAATCAAGTGATTGTAACTCCCTTTTGCAGGAAGCCTGGCATCTACTGTTCTCAACAAAACTCATTGTGTTCAGTGGCCTCCATGAGCTTTGAATTTATTAGAGGTTTTTTTCATGTTTACTGAGCAAAACCACACGTATGTTTTCAGGGAATACAGCTGAAATTTGGAGGCTTTCAATACAGACTCGAAGGCTGCCTTCATCACCTGTAATCTGAAAGCAAAATTAGTCATAATGTAGAAGCACTCTTGTGAAAAGAAAATTACCATCAGGGTATATTTGGAGTAAGCCTAGCAATAGACATCTCAAACATAATTAATCAGTCAAACATAAGGTCAGTATCAGATGAAAGGTTTTTTAATGAGAATATTTTTGAAAATGTATCAGGAATGAAAGGGAGTTACACAAGTAAAAGTGTTGCAGACATCTAGCAGTGGGTCACAGAGTTGTTGAGTCAGAATTGTTAAAAATACAACTTTGTTACCTCCTTGACATCCATCGACATTATCTTCAAGGTTTATCTTCTTTCAGCTCAGTACAGAACATGAAGACAGATGCTAAAGGCTGCTCTCTGACAGGATTAAATCCCTTAGGTTAAAGACGGTTGAACGCATAATTTAAATCTGTATCTCTGTATACCTATAAAACCCTATTACAATCATACCTCAATAGAACAGTGGAAATTCAGTTGGTATTTAAAGCTACTTGCTATAACTGTTATTAGAATCACAGTCCAGATGGCCTCCTTCCTTATTCTAGGCATTGTAGAGACAAATTGCCATAGACAAGAGCAGTAAAAGATGTGAAAAAGAAAGAGAAACACAAAGATTAATTTGCCAACATCACACTGCAAAATAATGGTCAAATTAAGAATAGAATCTAGATCATTCAAAGCGCAGTCCATTGCTGAACTCACAGAGTATTCCCTCAGGCTTTTTCTAAGACATTTTTATTAGCCATTAGTGTTTACTGGTGGTAATTAATGTTAGACCATAAAAAGACCTTTTAAACACAAAGCATCTGAATTCACTATTTATCAAAATTCCACTTTCTCTGTAACATTTACAGAATAATCAAGAAGTTGACTAGGAGGCTCCTGAATGTCCATGCTGCACCTTGTGTATTCAAGGTTCACTCAAGCCTACAGGAGCCTCTTGGGACAGCTGATGCCTTACCATCTTCTGCAGCCAACAGCATGCACAGGAATGCAAGGGGCTGCATCAAGTGATGAACTTTATCTCTTCAGGCCAAGCAACGCTGACCTAGACACAGCTGAGCAGCCTGGAAAAGCACCATCAGAGCTTGAACACTCATGTGAGTGACTAGCGAGCCTTTGCATCCCTCAGCTAATGTATACTTAATAAATTTCACTTTTTAGTTGCCCAGCTTTTGGTCACTTTCCTCTCATTCTGGCTTCAAGGCCACAACTTACGCATAGAGCTAATTTAGCATTTAATTAAATAATACTATATATTATGCATACTGTTTGGAAGTACATAGAAAAACCAGATCTTTCTGTGAAACGACATTTCCCTACTAGTATTTCATACATAGTGCTGTAATACTTCAGTCTTGAATTAAAACTTCTGGTTGGTTCCATAATACAAGTAATTTTAAAAAAATCTTAAAAGATTAGGCATTCGTTCATATAGTTTCTGAAATTCTAGATAAATATTAAAATGCCTTGACATATTTAGCAGAACTAAAATTCAAATCCAAGTTGCTACAGTAAGAAAAAAAATCTAATTGACTTGGGGTGATGAGAAGGATTTTTATAAAAATGTATGTAAAGAAACCTTTATTTATATATCTTACATACCTTATCTCATTTCTGTACACATTTTATTTACCTTATTACCATTATCCTCTTTATGTATATGAATGTAAAGTGCCATGGGAATTATGAACAGGCATTTACCAATCTGGTTCTTTTCTCTGCTTACAAAAGGGATTTTTTGTGTCAATTTATATGGAAAAGCAGATAACTTTAGTTAAAGTGCCTGCTAATTCTTTCTTGGAAATAAAAATAAAGGAGTACATAAAGAAATCTGGGCATTTAGTCTCTAAATTAGAGAACACAAGACAGGCAAAGGGCTGCCTACTAAATTACCTTGGTAGCCCCAGTGAAAGGAAGAGAAAAACAGCTTTCACAATTGGCTCTTGAATCATCCTGTTACATGTATATGGAATACTTCTCTGAACAGCCAAGAAATGTATGAACCAAGAGTCTTCAGATAAAGTTGAAAAGAAATATGTGAGAAGAGTAATAAAAGAAAAAGCAAAGAACATACAGCATGCTGAAGACAGGAGCTGGTTGGGAAATTACTCTTCTCCTAGAGATGTGATTAATCAGCTGTGCTGACATCAATACATGCCATTTTCATAGACAGCAAAAAACTGCGGACACCAAAAGAGGAGCATAAGGTTAAAAAACCCATGAACCACTGTGAAGGGAATGCATCAAGTATAAAGATTACGTGTCATGGTTCTGTGGAATGCATGCAGGCAAAAAATCTGTGTCAAAGGCCTTGTTTTATGACTTCTTAGTAATTGTCTACCCAATACTTCTAATCAACTTCCTGGTGTTCAAAAGAAATTCTAACATACCTGAGAAAAGATGATAAAATGTAAATACAACTCATATCTATGCAAAATTTCTGAAATAAATACTGAACACAAGATGCAAACAAATTTAATGTTGGGGCAAAGTCTGTACAGGCATACTAGATAGTCAGTACACAGCATGATATAAATACAGATGGAAGAGAAATCTGCAGTTAAGTTGGTCTAACACTTCCTATTGTAAGATTCTGGTTTGAAATGCTTATAAGCTTTGCCAATGTTTAATTGCTCTGTCTAAATTCTTTGAGAGTATGTGATTTTTTTAAACCTTCAGTAAAAATGTAGCTGACACCTTCTAAAATGTGACTAAGCAAAAAAACATTCCAGTTTGATGAAGTCTATTAATTCTCAATAAACCTTATATTGGGAAACTGAATTTAGAATTTTGAATTCCTCAGCACAGGACAGACATGGAGCTCTTGGTGTGGGTCCAATTGTAGGGCTACAAATGCGGTTAAGGGACTGGAGTGTCTCTCCCATGAGGAAAGGCTGAGGTAGCTGGGCCTGTTCAGTCTTTGGAAAAGACAGCTGAGAGGGGACTTCATCAGTGTCTACAAGTACCCGAAAGGAGGGTGCCAAGGGGATGGAGCCAGGCTCCTCTCAGAGGTGCCATGCAATAGGACAAGAGGCAATGGGCAGAAACTGATGCCCAGCAAGTTCCACCTGAACATGAGGAAGAACTTCTTTACTGTGCAGTGACCATGCACTGGAACAGATTGTCCAGAGAAGCTGAGGAGTCCCTCTCACTGGAGATACCCAAGAACCAGCTGGATGCAGCTCTGTGCAATGTGCTCTAGGACAGCCTTGCTTGAGCAGAGAGGTTGGACAAGATGATCCACTGTGATCCCTTCCAACCCAACCCATTCTATGATTTTGTGACTCAGGACTTTTTCCAGCCAGTAGAATTAGAGGCCAAGGCTTCCATCACAACACATAATGAGATTTTGAGTGCACCTGCACTACCAGTTTGAATTACTGCCTGTTTTGTTCCAAGGTCCTCTTCATTAGCATTCACTCTATGCACATGTTTGATTATTCCTAGAATACTCTCTGAATCAAAATAACAAGACTTCCTCTTAGAAAAATGCAAGAAGCCATTCAGTGACTAGATAGCTCCAGGAAATGGTTTGAGTACAAACTCTCTCTACACTTGGTCCAATCCTCCAACATCATCCTTGCAAGCCTTTTGCCTGGCATGACCCCGTAACATGTCTCTCTGATAACATGGTATAGTAGCAGATAAGTGGATTGCCGCAAGCATTCCCCCTTTTATCTTGGGCAATAAAAAGAAGCTTTGTTATTAAAGAATCTTTCAAAATTGTTCAGATGTCTCATATACAAAGACAGACTTAAAAGTGCCAAGAGGGAATCGGTCTGGCAGAGGCCTCTAGACCATCACAGCTTTTGAAGACAGGGAACCCTGACTGCAGGAATTACCCTGACTACCGAAACAGAACTGGTAAGATTGCTTGATGCTGAGGGGTTTTGGTGTAGACCCAGGCAATGGTACTTAAACACAAATTTTATCCTTCTTAAAGTACACAGTAGAACTGGCCTCATCCCAGGATGGGAGCATAGCAGAGGAGCAATATCTGTGCGGTGCATGCAGAGAGGCTGTGGAAGGCCTGCAGAACTAAGATCCCTGCAGAGCCGACTCGGTGCAGCGGCAGGCAGCCTGCCCTAGGGGGAGCAAGCCAGAAGTTCTGCTGGTGGAAGCTACTCCTCGCATTCTGACAAGGAAGCACGGATTGCTCCTTGGAAATTAGAAATCCAGCATACGCATCATCTCAGAAGATGGACCCTTCTGAGCATACACAGATCCTCCAGAGTCCACAAACTCATGGTACTTGTAGGGTTAAGTCCTGAGTGAACCTTCTGAGTATGTCTTTCAACTCTTCCCCCACTGAGATAAAAATATACAGCTATATTAGCTATGACAAATCCTAAAAACGGCAAAAAAAAGTATGAAGTGTTGAACGAGAAAATCTTGTGTGGCATCAACAGGAGGTACAATTAATTGGATCTCTTCGTTCATTCTATAAATACCAACTTAAATATGATAAAAATGAAAATGTAGGAGTTTTAGCTGCAGTCACCTTTATGTTACTAGTCTCACTCATCTGATACAAAATTAATCTTTCCTTTAATATCATGTGGGAAGAAGGAATGCTAGCACATGTATGGGAACACTGTACTTAATGCAGTAAAAACCTGGAATGAACAAAGACTGCTAAAAATTGCACCAAAACACACCATAAAAATACTCAATTTGGACATGAAAAATAGATGAACTATCAAAAAATAAATATATCCCTTCTAAATCCCAAATGTTAGGCATGGACAATAAATTTTAAACAGCTTATTATATCATATTTTCAAGTAACTCTTAACTCATTATAAAGATAAAAAATAAACCCACAGAAATAGTGGAAATGTGAAAGCAGACATCGTAATTTATATATGTCACAGACAGTGCTGCACCTCTTTGAGGTTTTTTTTCCTGAAAAGATTCAACTACATGACATACAGCAAAGTCTTGCTTTTAAAATCTTTTTATTTGCTTCACTGAGGCAGAAGAACATCCAGAGATTTGTACAGTGTTTTAATGTTACTATTTTTGTAATTCCCATCTCTCTGGAATTTGGGTATCAGCACACAAATGCAGACACTTCTCACAGGAATTGGCATTCTGGATAAGACAAATGGTTCATCCGGCTTAATAGCCTGTTTTTACTTTGATCATCATCTGAATTCCCCCATGTAGGTCATTTTAATACTTAATAACCACTGTGGCAACTGTGGCCACAAGCAGATAAAAATGTTTTAACTATCATTAGATATTATTAGATATTTTTGTGATATATTATTTGCCCAGAATATTTCTGAATCTCTGTACAGATGCCTGTCATGGTTTAACCCCAGTAGGCAGCTCAGCACCACACAGCTGCTTGCTCACTTACTCCCAGTGGAATAGGGGTGAGAATCAAAAGGATAAAAGTGGGAAACTTCATAGGTTGAGAAAAAGACAATTTAATAATAATTAAAAGAAAATACACAAAGAAGAAAAGAAGAAGAGATGAAAAAAACCCAAAACAATTGCCCACCACCAGCCAACTGATGCTCAGCCAGTCCCCAAGTAGTGCCAGCCCCAGCCAACCTCTGCACACCTCCATCCAGTTTTACTGCTGAGCGAGACATCATACAGTATGGAATACCCCTTGGGTCAGCTGGGGTCACTGTCCCAGTTGTGTCCCCTCCCAACCTCTTGTGTACTCCCAGCCTCCTTATTGGTGAGGCAGGGTGAGGAGGAGAAAAGGCCTTGAGCTTGTGTAATCACTGCTCAGCAATAACAAAAACATCCTTATGTTATTAGCAGTTTTCATCACAAATCCAAAGCACATCTAGCCCCATGAAAGCGACTATGAAGAAATGCAACCCTATCCCAGTTAAAACTAGTGCAATGCCTTAGTAACATTCTACATGAATTTTCCATTCTCATTATTTATGTTTTACATGTTCATTTTAAAATTAAGTTGGCCCAAACAGAAACCCAGAATCCACGTGTTAATTAATATGGACAGTGGTTACTGACAACACCTAATGCCTGTTACCAGCCATATGTGACAACATTTCCAAGTGGTCCAGGAGCTCTGTTTAAATTCTGGCCTGGGCACCCAAGCCTGGCCCACTTTGTCAGAGCTGTATTTGTATCCTGCCATGTCTCCTTCAAACATGATTTATTAACTGAACTTCCCAGGTGGACCTCAGGCTTACACTGTGGGGCACCATTCTCTCTGGTCCTGGTCTCTGGGATGAACCTTAATCCTATAACCTTACCCTTATAAGTAGTTTTCTGTCCAGCCTTGCCTCCTTGGCTCAGATCTGTGTTACAGGAAGTCTTGTCTCCATTCTGGTCTTTGGCCCTTTCTCCTGTCACTTCTGAGTGGATTTTTTGGGTGGACCCCTGACTTCTTGCCTTGCCTTGTCTCAGACTGGTACTATCACCATCCTGACCCCACTGGGTCTATATCCTGGTAAGAGAGGCCTGCCTTTGCTGTAGCCATGCTCCACTCCCAGCTTCTTCCCTCTCCTGCTGTCCCCAACACAAGACAAGCAAGGTGACGTCTGGTTTTGCCAATAAGCCTCTGTGAGCTTAGTGAAAAGGGTCTTAACATGAGTTTCACTACTTACCTGAAGGAAAGAGAGTCCTGTATTTTTCTAGAAAGGGAAAAATTGCCCAGCAAACATTTTCTTTAATGCTGTAATTGTCTAAATAACTGATAATATTATTCACTACATTCAAATGAAGCCTTACCAATATTTTTAAACTTAGAGGCAAGGAAGAGAGTGAAAAGGATTGACAACAGACAAAACTCAAAGAAATCTGTATTTCAATGTAGTAGTTCCACAGTCACTGAAAATTCTTAATGCTAAGATTCAGATAGCATAATTAATCATATATGAACTTTTTTTCATTTTTTACTAGTCCAAATTTTACAAAAATACAGATAAATATTTCCGATAGAAGGCATCCAATACTGACACTACTACATATACATATGATTAATTATGGTTCTGAACATGCATCTCTGGTGCTGCATTAAGTGATGCCAATAATTGCCATCTGTAACTATGTGGTCTCATATAGGGCTAAAATATCATGTTGTTTACATGCATGAAGTTCCAAGATTGACCTGTCTCTAATTACCTCAAAAGAGTCTGACTTTTATACAGCTGTGAATAAATTGTTTTGAAATCTTTACAACCCCGCAGATTGTGACAGCAGGGCATCCAACACTAATGGATTTTAAAATAATTGAGGAGAATTAAAGCCTTACAATTTAGTTTGAGAACAGCACAAGAATTATTTAATGTGATTCAGGGTAAGCAGAATGATTGTAGAGAAAGTTCCTGAAAGATGTTTAAGCTTTTTTGTGAAGTTGAGTATACTAGTTTTGCAGCTTTTGATGTTAGATTGCATAGAAGCAGAATCTATTGCAGGTGCTGATTAAGTAATTTGTTCCCTCAGTTAGTTCCTTCAGACATAATCTCGCAGTTTCACTATTCTTGCCAGGAAAGTTACTTTAAGTAGCATTTTGGCCTGTACAAGCACGAGAAAAAAATCTTTTTCTATTTCAACCCTTCTATCCCAGCCTCTTTACTGCCATCAGTGCTTCATGTTTCAGTTCTCTCTTTACATCTGACACAATGCACCAGACAACACAGATCTGCTTCAGTCAATGAAGAGATGTTTTCAGAAACAGCCTGACAATGTTTGACAATTATTTATATGATGACAGTTCACTGGCTGCTAAAACCTTGTCCGCAAGTGCAGTTGTATAGTTTCAGCTGAGCCAAATGAACAGCTTCCTAGCAAAAGGTCTCATTGTTTCCTGTCGCCACTGCTCTGTTAGTTTTCTGCCATTTTAACAAGCTGAACTGGCATACCACCCAATTAAACCAGAGAGAGTGCATGGGAAGCAATAAAGTCATACAGCTGGGGATGGAAGATGTTATCCCTACCACAGTGACAGTGATCTGTTCGGCAAACTCAGGCCAGAGCATGACTGTTCAACCACTGTAAAGGGATTAAAAAACAACACAAACAAATGAAAAGCTATCAAACAGAAGAGAATATCCAATACAGCTGGAAAGGACTAACTGTGTAAATATTCCCCTTTCATTGGCACACAGGACACTTGGCCCAGTTTCAAACTATTAAATATTATCCAGGTGTTTTACACAATACTTGACATTATTTGGTGATTTAACTTACGCAAATTTAGAGAATTTGACCAGTACAGTAAAAAATGCAAGTTGCAAACTATGCTACATGCATTAGTTTTTGACATTTTAAGTACAGAGATAACCTAATCAGTGTGAATATGTTCTGGTTTTTGAAAACACCTAGTCTGCATAAAATGTTCAGAAGTTAATGCAAATATTAATATAGTCATATTCACACTCAAATTACATCACCCTATTTACATAGTTATTCCTACTCTGTAGCAGAATAATTAGGCCCACAGTGACATACCGTTGTAGTAAAAGTAAGATTTCATCACATAAGTCACTTATCTTAGTCTCATGTTTTATGAAGACACTGGAGCATACAGATGGAACTATTTTTCTTATAAACCTCCTACACCCACTGATTATTTCATATAATACAGCAGGCCTTGAAAAACACAATTGCTTTCTGTTACTGGTGAATTAGACTCTGCAGCAAGCGAGGTGAGGGGGAGTCAAGTTTTCACAAGAGTTTCTGCATCTGTGGCCACAAAGAAAACCTCACAAAAGTTAACTGAGTCAATGCCATCTTTTGAACCTGTATTCAGTTCAACATATTGATTCAAGGTTTCCCAACCAACTGCAAAATAAGGACAGACAATTTTTGCTGCTCCTATTCAGAAGTACTTGGGTAAGAATGATACTGACAGTTTTTCCATTATTTGGAAAAACTATGAGCACTAGCAGCACAAAACAGGCCAAGAGCCAATGAGAAACTCATTAAGCTGCTTAAACTGATCTAAATCTAGGCTGTTGAGGTCACATCCCGCCCCCGCCACATATTTCCACCCCCTTCCTTCAGCCAATGCTAGTGTTTACAGAAGCAGGTGGTGGTGTGCCAGTTTAAGGCAAAAAAAAAAAAAACAACCCAAAAAAACAAACTCCAAACCAAAACCAAACCAGCACACCAACACATTTCTTTGGGAGGACAGTTTTCAATCTGGTCAATTCTACAAACAGGTTTAAGCTTCACCGTACCAGCATCAATGCAGGGGAGGGAGACAGGAGCACAACAGCTGGGAATTAAGAGTAGTTTAAGCTTCTACGAAACTGAAACCTAACAAAGAAGTGGAAGCTCTTGAGTTTGTCCTTAGCAATAAAAACCCTTTCACACACTGATCAAACTCTGGACTATAGACAGAGATAGATTTCTTTCCTTTGCTGTCTCTTAGTATGTCCAAAATCCATGTTATTCTGTTGGTCAGAAACATCATTTATTAGTAGTAGAACTCATTCATGACTGGCTTTTAGCAGAGGCACAAGAGTGAAAACTGCTCTTAATTTCTAAACTCTCAAACCAGAGAAGATGAGAGAAAGAATAAGAGGCAGGCATAATTTGTTTCCTAGCACTTAAGAAACAGGAAAGGAAGGGGACTGCAGTAAGAGGAAGCAGCTCTCCACAGTCAGTAAATTTCTTTGCAGTGCCTGGAAAAGGGAAAGTTTCTTTGTTCCTTTCACCACAGCAAAAGCAGCGATCGAATATAATGGATACAAGCTGATACAAGTATCTAACATTAGATACTACCCATCAGACACAAGTGTTTATTAGAAATGCCATTTTCCAAAAATGAGAGCATAGCTGCTTGCTCGTACTGGACTTGATACTCACAGGTTGTGTAACCCATGAGATCAATTTCACTTTTATGCTGTATTTATTAAAATATTTTTTTCTATCCTTTAGCAGTACAACACAATTAGAATTTAACAAGTATGTCCAATCTAAATTTAAAATACTTTATGTCTTGATGCTATTATGAGTGCTAATGTCCGCTGCACTTTTTCCTCAGCTAACAGTAATTTGTGGGTTAACCTGACCATGTAAGAAATACAGTTTGTAAATTTTCCAGATGGAGTATATGTACATTTCTTCTTTTGTCTAAAATTGACCTAATTTTTGCATTCTGGTGTTGGGATATTAAAAAGCGATTTGTTTGGAAAAAATTATCTCTGGTATAGGTGGGTATTATGAAAACATACACAACTGCACTCAGGCTTTTAAAAGCAATCAAGATATCATTACGAAACCAGGCTGCAACTTCGCAAAGCTCACCTTCCTCATCCACATACTGTAAGCGTATATTGAAGTCCTCAAAATGATGATGGACACACTGGATTTGTACGAGAGGGTCAGCAAACTTCAGGCATGCCCTATATTGTTTTATCTCTTTTTTTTCTTTCTTTTTTTTCCTTAACGTTTCCGCTCCCCGGTGACGGACGCCCGGACACCCACGGCAGAGCCCGTGCCCCTCGCTCAAGAGCGGCTGAGGGGGATGTAGGGACCCCTCGCTTCCCACGGCTGCCACCGGCTGAGAAAGAGCCTGCCGGAGGCTCGGGGCCCCGAGGACAACTCAGCCCGCCCCGCTGCCCCCGCTCAGCCTGCGGGGACACCCCGAGGCGTGGCCGGAGCCCGGGAGGAGCGGGGGAGCTGCCTGGCGAGCCCCAGAGCCGGCGGGAGAGCGCCGGTCCCGGCGGGAGAGCCCCGGAGCCGTGAGGAGCGCGCC
>VYZT01018058.1:20751-44118 GCA_013400735.1 Pomatostomus ruficeps | reverse complement strand
AGCGGGGAGGGGGGGGGTCTCGCTCGGGGCTGGCCCGGGGGTGTTGGGGAGGGGGAAGGGACTATTTCCGCGGCAAGGTTGGGGTGGAGGGATCCATCCCCACGGCTGCTTGCCCGGGCCCCGTCCTGGGAAGTTTCGGTGCTGCGTAGCTCCGGCTGCAGTGGGAGTTGCGCTTGGGGGGCTCCGTAAGTATTCAAGGAGCACTAATCACCCCTCGGAGTCTTTCAGCTCCTTTTCCTGACAATAGGAATGAACCTAGCTTTGGTCCCGCTCTTCCTCAGTTTCCGTGGAGTGATTTGTCTGGCGGCTATGAAAGGGGCTTGCACAAGTAATGATCGAAGAAAACTTGTAAATCCGTCAGGAAGTTAGCTGGATTGCACTTTATTTTGTGTGATAGGCAATTAGTCGTATGAGTGGAAGTCAGAAAAAGTGAAGTGTGCTGTCTGCCTCAGCCAGCTGCTGTCCCTCTCGACCGCTTCTGTTTGGCTTTTAGTTTGTCAACGTCATTTTAAAATTAGATGTGGGGAGGTTGGGTGTTGTGGTTTGTGGGGGGTTGTTTGCTTTAACATTTTCCCAATATCCTTGGCACTTTTGATGTTAAAAACATTGAAACTTTTCTTCACTTTTCGAAGAGTAACAAATCTCAAAAATGGGTGAAGGATTCAGGGTAAGTACAATGCTGTGAGGGAGAAAATTGAGTTATAGGCCTGCTTCTAATAATAGACTTTCTAGCCCCGAAAACAGACAAAGTAATAAAGTGTAAAACGTGTACTATACTGATGCTAGTTTCAAAGCTAAACTAAATATAAATATTTCTAAAACTAAAAAGCAAAGACAGCGAGGTAGTAGAACTAAGTAATTTCTTAGACATGGTTCAGATCACTTGCCTTCTTTGTCCCTGCCTGCTTACATATGTGAAAGCTTATCTTTATGGTCAATTTTGAGGCATAAATAAAATTCCAAAGTCTTTCTACGGATAAAAAATGTTTAAAGTGGCTTTGTAGAGACTGATAGTTCTATATGATCATCTTCCAGTAAAATAGTATCGTTTTTATTCTGTCCATTTTATTACTTTTAGCAAGTGTCAAAAAAGCCTGATTCCTTGACTTGAATATCTATCTAGATCTCCTTTAAAAAAAAAAACAAACTGAGGCTGCAAACTTTTTTTTTAAGGAACCTGCGAAATCAGTCAAGAGTGGAAAAAGTGGCAAAGATGGACAAGATAACCAAGAACATGAGGTAAATATTACTAAAAAACATAGTATTTTTCACATTAATTTGTACTAACTTCTAAAAAGTGTTTCAAGTTTTCCTGCATTGTAATTTTGACATGACAGGGGGTTTTGAGGGAAAATGATTGTGGAACTACTGCCCTGGTATTTGACAAGACAAGAGATGATGCTTTTAGGGAAGTCAATTTTATTTAGAGTAAATAAATATTTGCTTGCTACAGTCTTAAATACTCATCTATTCCCTTTTTTGCTTATGAGATGTACATCTGTCTTATTTTCTAGTCTTTTTGTGAGTTTTTGGGCTTCTCTTCTTGTTGCTCATTGTCGTTTTTAGCATTCTCTGTAATTCCCAGAGGTCTCTTCTCAAATTGTCGATGCTGGCATGTCAGCTAAGTGTCAGTAGCCTGGTTTATTGTCAGGAGACCTTAGGCTTAATCAAAGGCTGCCAGCTGTTGTGTTGTGTGGTTCCTTTTTATAGGTATACAATTAAGTGTGCCATTTTTGACTAATTATTCTGTTGATTTTTTTTTCCTTCTGCATTTCTCTCTGTTTTGCCCACCAGCAAGGGACAGCAACTTGAAAGGGGTCGATTAAGTCATTATTCATTCACTTTCCCACATTAATCCAGAAACTCAGAATTAGTAGTTTTTGTTTCATTTGGAAATCCACTGTTTAGGTGGATCTCCTGAAATTTCCTTTAAAATATTCATAGCAGCTTGAATGTAAAATGGTATACTGAAAAGTTATGTACTTCAGCCTCTAAGCAACGTGTCTTGATACTGAAAGATAATGGGTGAGAACAAAATACTCATCCGGCTGTACTGTTTTTGCTGCTCTGAAATGACTGCTAGGGATAGGTGGGTTGGACTGTTTATTATATGCACTTCAGTGAGTTCTCATCTGTTGTGCAGAGCAATCCATGCTACTGTCATAAATTAAGAAGATCATTAAATCCTGTAAATTAGATGTAAAAGTATTTTGGCAAATTTTTGTAGGAGTGCTTGGGTTTTGATGGAGGGAACCTAGCTACTAGAAGGGATCTTAGCTACGAGGGAAGCCTGTAGAATGAAGTGGGAAATGTATCAGTGTGGATGTTTATAGTGGTGTAGATGTACTTCATTGTGGTATGTTCTGTCTTTACAGTGTATTGCTGTGATGTTAAAAAGAGGTCAGAATTTTAATTCCTGTGCAGTTGTAAGGCTCATCATTATCACCATCTTTGCAGTACGTTTGTTGACTACTTATTTTCTCAAGCTTCTGAATGACTAGTTGCTGAGACCAAGGCTGATTTTCTTATTCCCTCTTGGTGCTTCAGGATTGAGTGTAAAGCTCCTCTGGTTAGTAAGTGAAGAGCTTTGTATACTAGCCAAAAATGTATATGTGAGTTTCTTTGTCATTTCTTTCGGTGTTTGCAGATCTAGATTTTTGGATTTTAAACTTGAAATGTGAGAGAGATGAATCTCAACTGGAGAATATGTTTTACTGTTCATACTAGTTTTTTGTCCATCCAGGTGGAATTCCCAATGAAAAGTACAGTTCACTTGTCTGTGATACTTGATCATATGTGAGCAGGGGCAGAATGGGAAAGGAGCTGGGAATGTGACTGGCACATACAGTACGGTTGTCGTTCCCAGTGGGCATTATTTAGTCTCCATACAATTTTGAACACCTCAGTGCATGACTCATTATCTTAATTAATAGAGTAATTGCACACAAACAGTAATGTAGACTTTGCATTCTAATGTGTCTGACTGTGATCATGCTGCATGTTAGCTGGTGCTCATATGAGCAGAAAGGAGGCTATTTATTAACATAGTGAAGATTGGTAAATACACAAGTATTCTGGAACACACTGTTAATGCATTTTTAGGTTTCTTTTCTCTTCAGAAAAGGTTGTCGTCATGTGTCCTACATATGTTTTGACGTGGCTTTTTAAAAATCCTCCTAGACTATGAGTAGGTTTGGAAATATGCTGGTTCATTTCAGCTTTTTGTTTCTCAAAATGCATTTAATGCATATGCATTTAATGCAAATGAACTTAATGCAAATGGCAGATTGTAAAAACTAGAAACCGTCTGCTATTGAAAGAACAGGGACAACATAAGCAGCAGCAACCCACAAATACTTTATTTATAGACATTTTTATAGCACTTAACTAAATTCATGATGTCTTGAACTTCTATAGATAAAAAAGTACAACAGATCTTAATATTTACAAAAACGAGCACGTGTTTTTCCTGTCTTGCAGTCAGGGAAATGAGGTTTCAGTTGATGGAAGCTGTACAGCAAGTTTGAAAAGGGATTGAAGTGATTCCTGGTATACCAGGTCTCAAATGCCCATGCTAAAAGAGGGTGAAAATTACTCAAGCTGATGGTTCTTACATTGGCTGTGCTTAGTTACTCAATGTAATACTAAAAAAGCCTTGCTACATGTGAAGTAACGTGGACCTTTCTTATTTGCCATGTGATCAGCTGCTGATGCTCAAGGAGAGACAATCAGAAACAGAGTAAATGTATATGTATGATCATCTCTCCTGGTATACTTTTCTTTAAGCCAGTATGTGGTTTAGAAGGTTGTTTAACTGGAAGTTGTGTAAAATTGTTTTCAAATTATTATGTAATTGACATTTTTATATATTTTAATATATTTTTTATATTTAGACTATTTTTTCCCCAAAATCCTGCTTAATGTCACCTAGATGGGAGGACTCCTATTACTTTGATTGTCCTTCTTTTGTTTCCATCTACTATTCTACTTTTTGGCTATTCCAGCACTTGGTAATTTGTGGGCATGTACCCTGTGATCTAACTGGCTTTGAAAAAGTTATTTGTCTCCTGGATAAACTTTGTTGTAGTAATTTATGGACAGTTTAACCTTTTCAGGAAAGATGACTTGGTGATGGTTAATGACTGTTGAAAAACATGACCCTTTTCTATCTCTAGAAAAACCTAACCTAACACCTAGAATAATTCAGGTGCAGTACTTCAGAAGTGGTTTTCAAGTACTACCACAGGGGAAGGAAGTTAAAATGTTAGCCCTATATACTTTTTATTTCTGACTTTTTTTGTCTGTGGAAGAGTACATGCTAAAACTTTCTTTTCACCAGTCACTGGAACAGTCCAGGACAAGTAATTCACTACTGAGGTTCACCGGAGGGATGGAAGGGTCAGAAGTAGCTGGGAGCCTTTCATACAAGACAATAGTCTGGTATGAAAGTAGGTGACTGGGAGTGATAGCTTCTTCTAGGACTAGCTGGAATGGCCTAAGATGGCGTGAAACTTTTAAACTTAATTTGTATTAATTTTCAATCCAGATGCTGCATAGTCTGTAGAAGACTATGACTGTTTTTGTTGATTGAGAAAGTATTGGCGTGGTGACTATCAGCAAATGAGAACAGATATTGTAATTCATTCTTCTGCCATGCAGAAAGGCAAAGGGAAGACCAGTGTGGTTTTGAGGAGTGTGTGTGCGTTTGTGTATTATCTTCTTGTTTCCACATGCTGTCCTGGTTAATTCTTTCTACTTTAAAGGTATTTTGTTGTGGTTTTTTTTTTCTTTTTAATATACACAAATCAAAATATAATAAAATGCAAATTGTATTACCCATTTTTCTTGCTGTGCAAGAAATGGATTTATTGACAGCATATGTTGCTGATGTTGGACTGTAATCACTGCTGAAAACAATTTTTAAAAGAATTTAAAATTTTTAAATGCTGATCCATGCTTCTATCCTGCCACTGTCTCACACCCATTGCTTTTCAGTACGTTTATTACTGGTAATGGCTTCCAGTGCAGAAGTTTTGTAAGGCTTTGTCTTTAGAAGTTTTTCTTCCATGCTTTTTGAGGCCTTTTTTATTTAAAAGTTAATTTCTTAAGCTACTCAGCATAGTGATAATACTTTTCCATAAATGGAATTGCTGAAAAATTACAGAAATCTCTGTTTAATGGGTCCTCTTCAAAACACTTTGCCAGAAGTAAGGATTTTCATCCCTCTGAAAGAACCTTAAGAGGTGGCTATCCAGTCTTCTATGATCACCTTTCCGATATTAGCCAGCACATGGTGGGGAAAGGCTGTCTGTATTCTCACTACTACTTTTACTGATTCCTGATTATATGAATGCCTATGATTGTCACTTTCATTAAAAGTAAGAAATTACAAAAAGGATGGGTAGTAGAAGCAGTGTTGATAGTTCAGTGCAGCTTTTTTTGCTGAGATCATATGTGGAAGTATCCTAACATTTAAAGGAGAGTTATTTAGGAAGTTGACTTGGTATTTTCTGTATCTGTTGCTTATTTTTCTCATGTTTACTGTTTGTGATTTTCATTGTGGTGCTATTTACCCTGAGAAGCAAACATACCTGACCTTGAAGATGGTATATGGGGACTGTTACACAGTGTCCAGTTTGAGACTAGAATTTTCTACTTCAGAATTTTTTATAGTTTTACTTGAAAGTGTTGGCACAAGTAAGTACTAATTTGGTGGTTCATTTAGACACCACAGCAGAGGAGGTTGAGGATTGGGGAGGCGAAGGAGTTCTGGGGTTGTTTTCTTCTCCTCCTTAACATGTATTAGGACTACTTCTAAATTTCTGGAAATACCTTCTTGTCACAGATATGTATTTATTCACTTATATAAAGCATCCATCATTTAGGTCTTTTCCATTATCGTTGTTCAGTTGTAGGATCACAGAACAGTTTGGGTTGGAAGCGCCCTTAAAGATCATCTAGTCCTAATCCCTCTACCATGGGCAGGGACACCTTCCACTAGACGAGGTTGCTCAGAACTCTATCCAACCTGGCCTTAAACACTTCCAGGGATGGGGCAACTTCTCAGGGCAAACTATGCCAGTGCCTTTGTCTCACAGTAAAGAATTTCTTCCTGATATTTAATCTAAATCTACTATCAATTTGAAGCCATTCCCCCTTGTGCTGTCCCTACATGCCCTTGTAAAAGGTTCTGCATCTTTTTTGTAGGTACCCTTCAGGTATTGGAGGCTGCAGTTAGGTCACCCCAAAGCCTTTTCTTCTTCAGGTTGAACAAACCCAGTCCTCTCAGCCTTCTTTTATAGCAGAGGTGCTCCATCCATCTGATCACCTGAGTGTCCCTCCTCTGGACTTGCTCCAACAGCTCCATGTCCTTCCTGTGCTGAGGACCCCACAGCTGGATGCAGTGTTCCAGGTGGGGTCTCACCAGAGCGGGGCAGAGGGGCAGAATCCCCTCCCTGCCCTGCTGCCCATGGTGCTCTGGATGCAGCCCAGGACAGGGGTGCTTTCAGTGCCAGTGCACATGGCTGGCTCATGTCCAGCCTCTCATCCAGTAGCACCCCCAAGTCCTTCTGGGCAGGGTGCTCTCCATCTGTTCACCGCCAGCCTGGATTGATACCAGAGCTGCCCTGACCCAGGTGCAGCACCAGCACTTGGTCTTGTTAAACCTCATGAGATTCATATGGGCCCATTTCTCAAGCTGGTCCAGGTCCCTGTGGATGGCATCCCATCCTTCAGGTGTGTCAAACTCAGACCAGTTGAGCAGCCTCTGTAACTCAGTAGCACTGCATTTTTGGATACATTGCATTCATCATCTTTGAGGTGTAAGCTTGTTCTTTACTTGTTCTTCATAGAAGCTGGTGTCCTTTATGAAGAGATACATTCGGCACTGACAGGCATCTTCATCCCATAACAGCCCTGGCTGGGCCCTGGCCCTTCTCTTCAGTATGTGCTCAGTACTGTGCCCCAGCTGGACAGGCAGAATAGCCAGTGCTTTCATGACTTAGTCCCGTGCAGTAGTAGATGAAGGTAATCTTAAAGCTGGTGGTTTTGCATTTGGAAGAAGAGATATATTATGAAATAAAATTGAAATTTCAAGCAACTTGTCCCCTCAAGTTTGAATTATGGAAGGACTATAAATAGACAGTGTTAGACCCATTATGTAGCTTTCTAGGGCTATTAGTTTGGGATTTTACTCATAACATTAGCAAAATGGGATTTTAAACCAAAACTGTGTATGAAATTGGGATGGATTTTCTCTTGAATCAATTATAACTGATACAAAATAAAGTCTGTAGGCTTTGGAGTAGGTTTGTTTGGTTTTAAACTGGTGTGCCAACTTCTTTAAAAAATCAATTTGAAAACTAATTTTTGATCATGGCTTGCAGTTCTGATTTTCTTTCCTAGAGAGATTATTTTAATGGCTTGATATAACCATTAAAAAATACTTAAGTGTATACACCCGTAGTACTAAATGAGGAACTATTTGCTGAGTAGAGAGATCCTATGAGTGTTACTCTTAGAGCATCCACACAACTTTTTGTTTAACTTCTGTAATTTTCCTATTTCCAGTTTCTATTGACGTCTTGGCTTTTTGGTTTTGGAAATTGGAATTTCCTTGTGTGTTCCAAGCAAAGGCACCTTAATACTGAATAGTGGAGGAGTTACCTTAACGGCGTGTGTTATGTAACTTTAATATTATGCTTTTAAAACTAATGGAATTATTAAAGTGTACTAAACGCTCCTGTATACAAGTATTTTGTTACCTAAAATGGGATGCTTCTGGAAACAGGATCTTACGCCCTTCTACTTCTTACACAAGGCTGACAACTACTTGTGTAACATACGAGGTGTGAGATCTGTGTGTGGTTTGGTTAAGTACTTGCTATCCTCTGCTTCCTAATCATGTGTTTAAGCTCTCTGAATCCTTTCTGAATGGAAGCAGCACAGCAATGAAGGTAAAGGCTGTTCTAATCAAAAGGAGCAAAGTGACTTTCAAAAATGGATACCAGCATTTTGTAAACTGAAAACATCCTTTTCATCCTTTGTTTCAAATTGCTTCTCTTAAATTTTTTCATAAGAGTTAAGGCCTACCACTCAGACTTAGTACTCAGATGTACATTAACACATGTGTAATACAGAATTCTTAATGTAGTTATCTCTTAGAGAATACAAAGAGTAAGAAAAAACAGGTAGCTGTTGAATGTACCCATATGTTCACACTTTAAAAACATACCTTGTATGCATTTTCAGCCCCTCAATCTCATTTGAAACCAGAATAAATTCATAATTCTAGAAGTGGGATGGTAGACTTTGGGGTTTTTTGTTTGTGTGTCATTCCCCTGCAACAGGCTTAGAGGGCCATTTACAAAACCCAACCAACCAAAAGCTAGGAAAAATATCCTGGCCTATTTCTGAATAGTCATCTTAAAAGATGACTGCCAAATATTATAATTTGCTACACATTTATAGTGACTTTTATATACTTCCTCATCACGTCTCAATTTAGCAGTCTGAAATACTGACAAGTAAGCTTCTCCAGTGATATGTAAAATAAGAGCATGATGAGAGCTAAAGATGGAATGATTTGGTGTAACAGTTCTGCAGAAGCAGTTAAGGTTATTATTCATAGAATCATAGAAGGGTCTGGTTGGAAGAGACCCATAAGATCATCTAGTTCCAACCCACCTGCCATGGGCAGGGACACCTTCCACTAGACCAGGTAACTTGTCATGGACTGTAACTCTCTCAAATAGCATCTAATACAAATACCAAATTGGTGGGCAGGAGACGAAGTAAAAAAAGATTTCAGTATGAGTGTGTGAAGTGAGAAGCTTCTATGAATAGATCAGGGAGCACAGAAATATGGACCTCAGTGGTAAAGCCACATGTGCAGTTGCCTTAGCTCATCACTAGCTGTATATAATTAAAATTTACAGTAGAGTATAGTAGTTGGTGCCTAAAGCAAAAGAGTTAGTGTGTGATTTCCTTCAAATGTGGGAACCTTACCTATATATGTGTGCATATGTGTATGTACATATAGATATGCTAAAAGCACAAAGGTAGTTTTTGTTGTTTTGTTGGGGTTTTTTTAAGTAAAAGGATGTTTCAGACTCATCAGAGAGAAATTAAAAATGAAAATCAAGAACTAAAGTAATTTAAGCTAGGCCATCCTTTATTCGGCTTCTTCATCCCTGTATTTATATAAATGTTTTAAAATAATACTTAGGACATTGTCTGGTTTAAATCTTATTTCATCAGCTAACTGGTGGTTACAGGTAACAAATTTTATTTTCTAAGGGCATTTGTTGCTTTGAAGTTTCGTGATAGAAGATACATTAGGAAACAAGTGTTGCTTTGCTGCTTTTGTGAAATACCAGATGCTCACTGGTCATGGTGTTTCAGCAAATGCAAAGCAGCATGAATCCACTTGCAGTCTGAGCCTGGGCACCCTCTCAGCTTTGCCAGTACTCTGCAACCTCGAGCTGCAGATCTGAGCTCTGACTGAAGGGAATTAAATAGCAGCTTGTTCCTGGAGTAAACTAGTTAAAGCAAAATTAAGTTTACAAGAAGCAAATGGAAAATAAGCCTTATGCTACTGATATTTAATTATGAATGTAAAATTATAGTGTATTAATGTCAAGGATGCAGCACACTGAGCTGAGACATTGGATTGGTTTGGTGTGTTGCAAGTCAAGTCTGTTACACAAAGCTGTGATGATACAATGTTTTAGAAGATAAAATTTGAGCCCTGTGTATAAGCAGCTAACAGGAAATACAAGCAATGCTTTGTGTTGTGAAAAATAAACAGCAGCAAGAAAGGCGGAAGAGCTCCAGCAAGTTGTGGATCCATCTTCTAAAGTGGTTTGTGACTGTAAAGTTTGTCATGGGCACCACTCCACAGCAAAGAGGGCCAGATGGCCTTCTCTGCATGTAGGAAACATCCCAGTCACTGATGCAATTCAACAGACACCATGCTGTCTCTGGCAAAGCACTAATGGAACTCCGTAGTTAGACATTGAGACTAGCCAGCAGTAGCGCTGCTGTATGTAAATGCAAAATCATGGTTATTAAACAAGTACTACAACATAATAATCCATGAGTGCTAAAATATATAAACTTTGTCATCGCTATCCTGTTGAAAAGTTAATCTTTTTGCTTATCATTATAACAGCATGGATCCTCAAAGCTTTAGGATGCATCTCTTGCTATAATAAAAGCAGTTATGCTGAGATATACTGGATAGTAATCTCCAGCAGTAATCTCAGCTACTGAGTCTTTAACAATAATAAGCGTATATGCTAGAAAGGCAGCTGCAAAGATCATTCTAGCAGCCAATCCAGGTATCATTCTGGCAAATGATTTTGTTGAGGAAAAACAATAGACATCTGAATTGCCATCTGCATGAAACCACCCAAAGCCTTCAGCACTGTAAGCTGCCTCTCCCAAGACTCCTCTGTAAGTTGTCTCTCCAAACTGGCTTGTGGTGGTAAAACTAGTGAACAATAATGGCATAGTAGCGAGAACCTTCAACAAAGAACTTCAGAAACATCTGCTGTCCAAAGTGGTACCCAGCAAACATGTTCCCCTGCTGTTTTTAACTGTGTTGTTTATGAATCAGTGCTTCCTTTTATGTAACCAGTGAATTCCGTATCGAGCTTTGTATAGTTTGTACTGATTCTCTCTAGACTGAAAATATTGACGTTAAAAATCATAGCTACTTGCTCCGTAATAAACTCTTTGCCACTGATTGGACACTACTTGCATGAACTAGAGTTATTGCAGACTGTCTGGATAGCTCTGTCAGGCCTTATCTTCAACACCATTAATAAAAAGAGTTTATTCTGATGTTATCCTCTTGGAAGGCATGTTGAATTGCTGCTGTTAACAACAGCAAATTGAAATCAGCTGACAAATATAGCTCTCCTGGTTGTAGTCTTGAACAACTTACCTTGGTCCCAGCTGCTGATGTAACATCACCAGTCCACTTCCTGCAGGTATGGTGTGGCTATATTTACCAGGTTGATGGCACCTGGGCCATATGCCAGATACAATCTGTTCTTGTTCCCACCCCCCAAACCAGTAAATGAAGATCTGCAAAGGAGAGAGCTCTGTGGTAGTGTTCAAGATTCCTGGAGTGTTCAGAGATTTTCACTCACTTTGAAGTTACGGCAGAGGGGAAGAAACTACATGGAAGGTTCTTTAACTGCTCTCCACCCATTTTGACTCCTTGATCTTTGATTTCAGTTCTCATCTCTAGAGATTAAATGAAATTCAGCTTCTCAACCTAATTACATTGATTATGTATTAGACCTCAACCAGTTAGCCAAATTATTTTGGTTAAATACTGGGCCCTCATACAGTTTTGAAAATCAAGTTGTTAATGTCCCTTTCATGTTTTGTGATGATCTTTGTTTAGTTCCAGTAACCTGTATTTTAATTTCATTGTAAGTATGTTTTAGATGTAATCCAAAATGCTTTCGTAGCATTCTGAGGCTGCCTTGGCAAGAAACAAGCTCTTCTGGGTGCTGTAGATCAGACCTCTGTTGATCTTAGTAAAAAATAAGTCCATGGAGGCTACTTACTATACTAAAAGGAAAGAGGGAAGGGATTAATTCTGCATTAAAATAAGCATTTTCCCTCTGTTTCAGATTCAGACTGATGATTCTTTTAAAGTGTTCTGTGCTTTTTGGTCTTTGTACTTGTATTTCACAGGGAACTTTAATCATGTGTGAATTGGTACAGGGTTCACCTATGCAGCTTTCATAGTCCAGAGTTTTTCTCAAGCTTTTGCTGCTGCCATTGTGGAATGATGTACATGGGATGCAGGGTGGCTCCTCCTTCCAGGTCCCGCTGTGCATTCTCTTATGTCTTAGTTGCCCAAAAGTAAAAGGTGCATTGTGGCATGCTTGGTGATGATTTAAAAAGAAAAATTGGCAGTAACTATAGATGTGCTTGGTCTACTCATATCGTTCTTTCCCTGGTTGCAAACTTAGTGTTGTGTTCTTATCTATACCTGCCAGTATAATGTCAGAGGGGTGAAAGATCCAACTTTGCTCGAAAGAGTGGTTTTAAGACAAGGAATGTACCACATCCTGCTTGATGCAGGACTCAAGGGATGAAGAGATGCAAGGACTATCTACCTTAAACTGTTGTGACTGGCAAAAAACCTTCTCTCTTCCTCACCTTTCACTCTCTTGAACTAATTTTAAGCTTAGTCAAGGGCACTAAGGAACATAAACTGTATACTTTCACTTGTTAAATCAGAATTTAAAAGTTGAAGTCACACTTTAGCTGATTGTCCTAATGTTCATTGAAGTATGTAAAGCTCTAGCTTTTTAGAAATAAAGTGATCAGAAAACCTGAGGGTTGTGTTTTAATCATGATTTGAAGAAACACATTCTCCATCTGACATTTTTCAGAGCAGTTTGTGCACATTTTTAGATGTTTATCAGCACTTTCGGAATTGAATGTGTCTGTCTATATAGACATTTGGGTAGGAGGCCATTGGCCAGAACAAGGGGAAGAAAAAGCATTTCCTATTCTAGTCATATGAAGAGAATTGATCAAAAGGTGTCTGTAGTTTGACTGTTTTGGTGTCAAATACATTGAACTGTTCACTGATGTAGCAGAATGTCCATCACTTTCCCTGGGGAGTTGTGGTGTCTCTGGTAGTTTAGTTTGTTACTGGGAGGAGGAAGCTGGCTCTTCAATCTGAGCTAACAAGCACTGTACTTTCATAGAAAGTGTGTTACCTTGAAATCTTTAGCAGATGAATACACAGAATTGTTATCTGAATTTGTTTGCCTTATTTTAAGAGATGTGGTTAAAATTGCTGAGCTTTGTGGCTTAAGTTGACTTAACCACTTTCTCCAGGCGACCTTCTATCCAATGTTGCCTGCAGGCTCTGGAGGCCAGCTCTTTTGTGGTAGCACCGTAGTGCCACTTGCAGAGGTCATTGGGTACAGCTGCATGGCACTGAAATAATGATTTAGAAATTATTCTGGCAGCTTTCTGTATGTGCTGGCTGACTGGAGCGTGACTGAAAAGCAGGGGTGATCATGCTTGATGGTAGGAAGGAGGAGGAAATCTGTTGGATAAATGGTCCAGTGATTCAGGGCTAGAATTACTCTGGAGTCATCACTTCTAGATGGGAAGTTGCCATAGCAACAAAAAATGCTTTCTTTCAACATTTCTAATTAGAAATGTTACCCATCCTCTTAAATAACCACTTTCAGCTAATTTTAGAATTTTTCTGCAATTTAGAATACTTGCTTCCCTGAGGTTTGTGCCACCTGAGGGTACTGTAGTGTGTGCATGTGTGCAGACACAAGAGCACCTGTTAATTTGAAATGGAGAACTTGTTTGGGAATAGAGGAAACAGGAAAATGGCTTTTTCTGTTCCAAGTAATGAAAAAGTACAGGTGGCAGTGGCAAGTAGCCAGTTCAGAAAAAGACCATTAGACTCAAGAACACTATTCAAAATACAGAATCCTGTGCAGTAATAATGTTTATAATGCATCTTAATTAGCATTTATTGCTTAATACACGGTAAGTCATTGCTTCCTAATTCTTAGTCCTATTTTTTCTTTTAGTTTTGTCTATTAATATTTTTGTTTGTAATGCTTTTTAAAATATCAATTAATGGATAGAAATTACCTTGCAGATCACTTGTATTTCAGCATTTTTAAGCATTTAGTGTTTGAGATTAAAAAGTGAAATAGTCTGAAAAATGCAATGTAACAGGTATTACTTGTACATAAATGCTTTCAACTTGCTGATGTATTCAGTTTTTACTGGAACAAATTCTAGAGAGTTTTTGGTAACTGAGACTTTTAATATTCACTGTGCTGTCTCCCCTTACTTGTTCTCTAAGGCTGTGTAAGGGGTTTTTCTTTTATATTAAATTTGCGAAATGGTCATCTTAAATGTGTTTAATAAAAACTAAATGTTGCTTTCAGTCATTGATATATTAAGTACTGTGTGCATAATATAATACAATTGTTAATCTATTCTTGAAGCATATATTCTTTCCTGGTTATGCTCTAGAACAAAATTTGAATGAAATTACTGTCTTGGAGACTCAAAAGGTAGATATCTGTGTATGGTAACTGCATGTTACTCCATGCTCACTGAATGTATACATTACAAGACTATACAAATTGTTGATGAATAAGCTTTTCTGGGAATACTTTTCAGAACATGAAGAAAATTAGTTTCTCTTGTTTTAGCAATATCTCTATGAAAATGCCACTGATGTTATTTCTTGCAGGAATAAGCTGCTTTCATACCTATTATACTTAACAAAAGTCTAATTAAATCAAGACAAACTGACAAAGTACCAGTGTTACAACTTGATTTCCATCACGAATCCCATTCCCATCTGATTTTTTTCCCCGATTTCTTATGTTGTGGGCACTTTCTGAGAAGAATATGGTCTTTCCTGTAAGGAAAAAAGTGTCAAGGCATGTTTTAAGATGTGTGTGCTTCTAGTTTGCAAATTTGAGAGACTTCTACAGCAAATTAAGGGCCTGCAAAATTAATTACAATATTGCAGCAGGAGGTCCTTGTCAGCTGTTTCTGTGTTTTTAGTGTAGATCACTCCTAGATGTTTTATCATTCTTGTAATGAATGTCATGAAAGTACTCATATTTTAAAAGTTAACTATTGCCTTCTTTAAACCTGCTTTTCCTCCTTCAAAACAAAAGGAATGAGAAAGCACTACGAGTTCTGTCAGACTTTTTTTAGTGATGCATTCTATTCAGCTTGAGAGAGAGCACTGTCAAGTGTAGTCAGGGAAATAACAGCAAACTGGAAACCTATAGTGGGAACCATTTTTCTTGGTTTGTGTTATAAACTTCATACAGAGGTACATTGACAGTCTGATAAGGATTATTACAGTAAAAGCAACTTGCTTTGAGTAGGCAGTAAACCACTACAAATCTTACTGTATATTGTAGAAGCTGTTAAAGCTACAACAATAGTAAGACTTACTCCTTTAACTGTATATCAAAGCCTGACTGCCCTGGCCAAGCCTAGGACTCTGGCAGCGAGGCACAGAATGAATAGGCAGTGAAAGGTCCGCCTGCTGAAAATGGACAAGTTTCTCTGATGCTTTTGAGGCATTAAGAGGAACTTAAATACCTTGGAGACCTGGACTTCTCGGAGGGGGAAAGGTGAGAGTAGCTAAGGAACTACATAATTTGAAAATTCCTTTTCAGTTGTCTGGTAGCTTCAAATAAATGGGCTACTGCATGTACCAACGTGATCCATCCCCATCTGTATGAGGGCTGTGGTACAGAAATGAATGCTGAAAATATGGGCAGAATAATAGGTGGCAATACATTCAGAGGATGATAGATACAATAGCCTAATTAGAAGCATATTCATTTGCAGTTATTTCTGTGACTGAAATGGCTTTTTAGAAGATTTTTCTAACTTCAGCTGCAATTAACTGCTTTAATTTCTTTTTAAACAGGTGTCAAACAAAAAATCAAATAGCACTCCTCCCCCAGCACAACTATCTAAAATCAAAGTACCAGCACCACAGACAGTAGTGAAGAAGGAAAAGCGTCAGAGTTCTTCAAGGTTTAATGTTAGCAATAACAGGGAGCTTCAAAAACTGCCAGCTTTAAAAGGTATGTCCTTCCAAAGTAAAATTACTTTTACGGGGAAGTTTGGGCATGAGACCAAGAAGCATCTCGGCTATCATACTTGTAATATCTGGACAGCATATATAATATATTGACTATGCAAATATGCAGACTGCATATCCTTGTATTGGGTGGTTTTTTCTTTTGTTTTATCAGTACTTGAGGACTTCTAGTATCTTGCCTTCTTGGCAATCACTACAGGCAATGTCTGGGTAACAGCATACTCACTCATCTCGCATAAAAGCAGAATTTGGGCTCTCTTTGCAAAACATTAGGCATCTGTCCCTAGTGCAGTGTGCTCAAACCTTGCTTTGTTTGTACTAAAATTTCTCTTCCTGTTGTTAGAATACCTGGTCTGCCACTATTTATGGGTCTACTTTTCCTGCGCATGGGTCAAGCAGAATGGCATCTTTTTAGTGCATAAGAATTTTTCCTTTGTTGATTTTAGGGTTTTGTTATCTCTTAGATTTATTTTTACTGCCATCTGTGACAAAAAGATGATGGTAATTGATGCATCTTCTCTTACTAACCCAGCTTTTATCATCTTTATTTGCTCTGAAGGCTTATTAAGAGGAAACAAAAAAAAGCAGTTTTGAAGTGCAGTTTGTACTGCTTTCCAGTGTTCAGGATTGGCAGTGAAAGCTTAATGGATCGCTGAAATGTTGAGTAGTACAGGTGTAGGCAATGTGAAATTACTGGGGAAATTATTGGATTCTTTCCTCCAGTCATTGTTTTCTTAATATAATGTATTAGTGTTCCTTGAAAAAAATTCTGCTTCTCAGCCTATCTGAATTACACTGCATTTCATACAGATCAAATTAGATTGCAAGATTCTTCTCTTCACACAGATACTGTTTCGACAATAAGAATCTGAAATACTGTCCATTATGTTAGTATAGCAGCCTATATGCAGGATGCTGTTTAAAAATTTCAAGACTAAACTACTGCTTATTTAGTTAGTTAATTTCAATCTATATATTAAATTTTTAATAAGAATATTTAGCACCACAGATTATGAGTAATATGTTCAGTCTTTTAAACTGACACAGAAGGTTCATGCACAAGCTGTGACATCCAGGGTATGAGTGACATAAGCAAAAGACACTGAATTAAAGCAGTGATTTTTATAAGAAGTTATGCATACAGCTACATTGACTGGCATAACCTTTTATTCAAAGACTCAGCCACAAAGAAATACATTTGTTTCTTGGTCCTATTTTAAATACAGTGGTTCTGGTAGGGTCTGGGACTGCAGCTCGGGGATACCAGAACTAAGCATGCAGTTAGAAGCAGCATGGACAGAAAGCTGGAAATGGAAAACATGAATGCAGAAGGGAGAGGGGAGAACCAATCCATTTTACAGTGGTGAAGATGAAGTTTAAGATCTGTTTCCACCTTGGCTGTGTTGCAGTTTAAACCAGTAGGCCAATGAAGGGCAGAAGAATGTACTTGGAGGAGGGAGGAGCAAAAAAAATAAAAAATTCTTAAAAACTGTCTGAGGTATTTTCTCAGAGCATTCTAGCACTTTTTGACACAGTGTACCTAGATGTGAAGAAATGGTAGGAGCATTGTGCATTGTAATTGCTTTGAGTCTGCAATCACTCCTCGCACCCTCGGGTGAAAGGAATGAAAAGATCTTGAGCATCTCCCTGGTGGATGCCTGATGTTTGTGTGTACGTCCCCAGGCTGTCAAGGGCCAAACTTTGTTATGGAGCACTGGTGCAACTGTTGATTTAGTGAGGGGTAGTAATTGCCATTTTTGTTAGTAAAGGTAGTAATAGCTTTAGTATCACGCTGTACCCAGTCTCATGGATCATGTGAGGTGTCTGCATAATGGCTGTGCCCACTGCATGTGCTTTTCTCCTGATGTAATTCCAACCTGTTAGGGTTGCTGAGAATACTGTTGGCCAGTCGCGCTGTTCCTCTAAAAGATACAGAGATACTTGACTTGATGTGCATTTAGTGGGTCAAGTGAATCTGGGAAACTTTCTTTTTGGAAATCTTCAAGTGTGTTGTTTAATGTCTGTGTCTGGGCAAGAGTTAAATTGGACTGGCAGGCTGTAATTTAAAGGATTGAAATGATTAAGATAGGTTTGACTTCTGTGAATTGCTGGGAAGAACATAATGTTCCTTCAGGTTAGGTGTGCTTAAGCAGCTTTCAAACTCCTGTTACTCATAACAGGTGGTTGTATTTCTATGGCTACAGTACCTGGGGAACCTTTCTTTTGTCTGTAGTAGAGCAAGAGGTGTATGTTTTCTTACAAATGTTGCATTGACTGCTGTGTGGTGTGATGTACTTTACATGAGACTGTATTTTAAGCACAAAATACAGAATGGGGTTGTCTTTGCCTACTTTAAGGTCCATATTAGATATGTGAAAGCTTGTAACTGGTAAGTTCTAAATGACCTGTGGTATTGGTGAGATAACCACCTTTCTTGTGTGCCATGGGTCTGGAGATGAGGTCAGCAGATCGCTTGAAATAGTGGGAGGGAAATCAGGAGCTGCCAAGGTGGCTTCTCATCAGGTTTCTTATTTAAGAAATACTTTTTTGATCTTCAGGCATGCTGCAAACTTTCTCTTGGGCATTGCACAGAAGTGCTGATGATAAGCTTCTGGAAATACGAGCATATTTGCCCTGGTGACTGGTGTTAGTGTGGTATGATTTGCGTGATCATTGGAGCAACTTATGATTAACGTTATGCACCCTCAGATTATCCAGGAAATGGAGGAGCAGGATAGCTCAGATAATGCACAAAGAAAAGGAAATAGATTATGAATTAAGAGGCTCTAAGAATAGAGCTGAATGTAGAAAAGAGAAGTCTCTGATGTAATTGGTTTGCGGAACATCAAGATCCATGTTTTACCAAAGCTGCAAGCTAGTGAAGCTCCCTGCAGCACAGTTTAATGCATCCTGATTTAGTTGGGTAGAACAGGCAGCTTGTCTGCCCACAGATAACCCGGAAGTATCTCTGGAGAAGTGCCTTCAGAACAGTATCAAACATCTTGAAAAGATCTTACCTATTTTCACCAAAAAAAGAAAACTTCTGTGCCAACAAACTTGTGCTGTGTTGATTTCTGCTTGTGAGGTTCCCTTTGTTAGCTAACTTTGGTAGTACAGGTACGTAAGTTACAGAAAATTGACTTTTGCTCTAAGTTGTTTATTGGGAAAAATTAACTTGCTGGATTTAAAGGTGTGTTTTATTTTATTGTGGTTTGAAAGCTTGCAGATTAGTGCTTTGGTTATATAAAATATAAATGACAAAGGGTGCTTCAGCCTTCAGAAACTTACCAGTTTCTTCATTTTTGGTTTCCTAAGAAAGCAGTTTGTAATTTAGGATATGTTAAAATGAGTATATTATAAATACAAAATATTACAATTACATCAATTGTTAAAATTGTTTAAAACTATAGAAATATGTTCTGTATGAAAAAAAAAGAGCATAAATATTCAGTATTATTATGTAAATATAGTTTTTAAGTTGCGTATCCAAGCTTGTGCATACCTGACCACAGACACACTGAAGGAGTTTGTGTTCCTTGCAGCTGCTCACTTCAGTTTTATGCAAGAAGCTTGAATTCATTGTTCCACTATGGGTAATTTTTTAATGGTAAATGAGATTTTTAACTGCAAACAGGTGACTGTACTTGTATTAGTACATGTTATTTTGCAAGAATGTGCTGATTTTCATTAACAGTAAATGTAGTAAACTGTAAAACAGAGATAACTTTGTACCAAGTGGTGAGATTTTTAAAGATGTGGTTTGAATCTTTTCAATATGTAAGAAAATGTTGCAATGAGAATTTTTAAATGTAATATTAAAACACCCTAACTAGGATAAAATGTTTTATGCACTGTCAAATACAGTTGTGTCACAAATCTAACTTTAACCTACAAGTAATACTCATTAAAAGAATGTTCTCTGTCAGTTCTAGAATAACAAATTTGAAAAAATAAGTCAGTACTACTTAATATTCTGAAATGTTGCGAACTTTCCCAATGAACATATGTTAGCCATGCATATGTAAATTTGGGCACGATTCAAAAATACGATTTTTTGTAGCATTTCTGTATATACTTTTTTAAAGCTGGATAAAAACCTTTTATAGCCATATAAAGGCTTCTTGGGATGCAGTGTCGTGATTTAATTTGTGGGTTTGGGATTGGGTTGTTTTGTTGGTTTTATTTGGGGTTTTGAGGTTTTTTTCAGATAAAAGTGAATATTGTTTGATATGATCTTAAAGATAGAGATTGGACATCAGCTTTTATTTTCAAATACAGTTCTGAATTTATTTTAAAAGGTACTATTAACCTCTTGGAGTTGGACTTTGGATCTTGAAAATGTGGATACAATATTCTTATAAAGGTTTTTATCAAGGTAGGAAGAAATGAGCTACACTGACAGCTGTGGATATACATACTGACTTTTAGTGCTGAGAAGTATAGAATTGGTTTTTTAATGTAGCATATCTGCATGTGATAGAATTAAACAGATTCTGGTGTCCTGTTGTTGAAGATCTTGCCGCACATTTTGATCAGTCCTGGTTTTGATCTTCTAGTGATGTCAGTTTCTGCTTTAGCATGGTTTTCAACATTAGAAGTACTATTAGTCATATCTGTTTGAAAAGCTGAAAAACAACCCAAAAAACCCACCCAAGAAAAGGGGGGGGGGGGGGAGGGGGTGGAAAAGAAATGAACATGACAGGTCATTTTCCTGAGCACATTTCATGCAGAGAGCATGGTTCTTGTTTTTTTCAAGCAGAGACTTCAGAACTCTGCCAAATTCTGACTGTTCTGTGTCAGAGAACATCAGGGTGGTGTTTCAACTTGTCTGCCTGTGATACAGGGCTCTGATAGGGAGGCAGGCATTATTAAAGATTTCCTAATGTTTTTAAGTTGTAAATGGCTGCCTAGGAGATAGCTCTGTTTTCATCATTTGTACAATATTAAAGTCTGAGGAACAAAATTGCGGAAAAGGTGATTGTAGTTTGAGTGTGATACCTAAAAAAACAATTGTACCAAATTTTGATTGATAAAACTGCTGAAACCATAAGAAAGGAGGAAAAAGTGAGAATTTCTCAAGAGATCAGAAATGTAAAATTAGTGTGTGTTTTTCTCAACTGCAGAGTACAGACAAGCAAAACTGATATCAAGTAAGTGAGAAAGCAAGTCAAGTTTAGTTCTTGGTACTGCAGAGAAGTTTCAACCATATAAGTTGATAATTTCTACAAACTCGGAATGCGTTTAAACTTAAGCAGAGTGTGTTACCTGTTCATTTTAAACTAGCATCTATTTCCATGATACAAAAGAGACTGACTGGACATGTGCAATGTAATTGAATTTATGAGAATCATGGCGCTAATGGACTGCTTTGGGGTTTTGAGGAGCATTTTTCTTATTAGCTGCTGAAATTGGAGATCTCCATGTTTAATACAGCTTTCATTGCGGAAACCTACTCCTGCCACTTGTAGTTTCTGTAGAGAACAAATATGCAGTACTTTGGCCTTTCTGATTTAATTGTACTTCTTATGTGCATGCATGGCAATTACGAAATTATGTCCGGCTGCAAGGTGGTAGCATTGCTGTTGAGCTAAAAGTATTTTATGCAAAGTAAGATAGTAGATTAAACAAGATAATGTGGCTATAAAATATAATTTGCCCTAATACATAATTCATTTAAAAGGCAAAACACTCAGGCAAAACAAATTAATTCTCATGTATAACATCAATGAATGCAGTTCACAAAACTTCTCCCTTATATATACTGTAACCACAGTGGAGTAACTGAGTATGTTAAATGTTATCCTTCTGGTCTTGACTGTGTTCATGCTTTTTTTAGCAGGCCAATGTTGTATTTAATTTATTGAAACAATAAGTCCATAATGGAAAATACTGAAAAAGCTTGTTCTTCCCTATATCAGTATGGTTGTGTCAGTGAATGTATGTATTGTATTATGTGAAAGAACTGTGGAGGCTCTTTGTCCTGTTACTTTAGCAACTTTGTCCTTGAACTTTGATCTTAAAAACATTATCAGTATTGCATAAACAGACTTTCCTGTATTGATTTTTCTTTTAAATGTTTAAAATAATTATTGAAATGTATGTGGTAAGCATATACATTTCTTAACCCAAAAGCTGGCAATTGTTTGGTATTCATACAGGAAAATGCGATCTATCAAATGAGTAAATATTTTAATATTAATGGTCATAAAATAATTAATATTAAAATATTTAAAAATTATTCAGTCTGAATTGCTATGTAGCATTTTAAAAATTAAGAAACATGATAGCTAGTGAATGAAGAACTACCAGAAAAAAAGGTTGTAGAGAAAAATACTTTGCTTGAGTGTGTGAATTTTTTTCCTTCAGCTAGTTTTACATGAAATCATAGGCTTGGATTAATGAGCCGTTTTTCATTTCAACTGCCCTATCAAACACCTACTCATTAGTCAGCAGCTGAAAGTGTGAGAAGAATGCACTACATCTGTCACTGGCAGCATTTCCTACCAAACTTGTTTCCACTGAAGCTTGGATAGAATCCATAAAAATAGGATTTTAAATGTGGTATTGTCTTATTTTCTAGATTCTAACCTGTCTCTGAATTCAATTTAGATCTCTCTTAAAATGCCTTTTATTATGCCCTCATTTACAAGGGGAACATTTTGTTCCATTGCATAGATCCTCATTATAATCAAACCTACATGTTTTTGCTGCTGCACTGAACTTCTTTCTTCTTAAGACCTCTACAGATCAAACATTGAATATATACATGTAAATATCAATCAGTGTTTGTTGGATAACTAGCATGGTCTCAAATTTTTACTTTTATATGTAATTTTTACACTTTGTTACTTAAAAGTAATATGTGTGACCTATGTGATAAGGCTGCAGACAGCAGTGAGTTTGGTGTGATTTTGGTGGATTTTGCAGAGGGCTTGATTAAAATAGTGTGCCAGTATTTGAAATGAGCTTCTGCAATCTGCCCTAGGAATTACGTTTTTGTACCAGATGCTATTTGTAAAATAGATTTCTTGTAAGGTAATGATTTTGTGTTGTACAGCTTTCTGAGCTCAACCAATATCTACTGGTTTTTCTCCCTACCCCCACTTACAAAACTTCTTGAGTATACAAGATTGGTTGAAGGAAAGCCTGGCACTGTTGAACCTGTTACAGTAACCAAATATTCGGAAGTCCATAGAGAGAGGAAATCAAGTCATAAGCAGACGTTTACCAATTCCTCTTTCAACCTATTTTTGCTGTACTAGAAGGAGTAAATATTATCAGTTTTTCAATGAGGAATTGTCTTTTGCCATGCTTCAGTCTTGGGAATTTTGTAAGGAAGCTGCATGATAGTTCATATCCCTATCATTTATCCAGGTAAGGATTTTTTTCTTATCTCTGCATTTCTTTTGATAGCTAGGTATCAACATGGTGTTTACTGCCTCTGTTTCCTTGAAGAATTTCCTCTTGGCCGTCCTTTGGAATTGAGTCAGAACCTAGTAGGAGAAGCCCATATTCTTCCTATTGCTATGGTTTCTCCTCCAGAATGTGTAATATCCAGTACCTTTACTTCTCTGAAACAAAGTTATTGTCTTTGAGTAACTCATTCTTCAGGGCTGTGATGAGACCCACGTTTTCTTATAGCCTGACATCATTTATGAGAACAGTAAGTTTTGTGTAGGCTATAATTTGGGGGGGGGGGGGGGGGGGGGGAAACA
>VYZT01018058.1:4558-20731 GCA_013400735.1 Pomatostomus ruficeps | reverse complement strand
AGTAAACTACATTGCTCCTACCAGAAAAAGCAAGTCATGTTTATTCCTGTCCCTTTCTTGGGTGTCTTCTGGTGGGCCAGATAATGGAATCAACATGCCTCAAACTCACCCTTTTCTCATTTTAACTCTGCTCAGTTTCCTAATCTGGTGCAGCCATGCAGCTGCACAAACCCTTGTACAGCAACAGCTGGGCACCTGTGCCTCAGAAGAGATGGGATTGCAGGAGCTCCTATAGGCTTAGCTCAGCCTAGACTGCCGTGGAACACAGTCTAAGTTTGCAGAAAACTAACCTGGCAGTAAAACGGCTTTAAAACGCCAACTCATCTGTGGGTCTGATGACCACTGAAGCACATGAGAGCAAAATGTTTTCAAATGTGAAGCAGAGAGGAGTGCAGGAAGGGGCCTGAAGCAGTCTGCAACAAGGCTGGCTTAGGTTGATGAGGAATAGCAATTTCAGCAATTGTGGAATTATGCCTTTAGTAACCTTAGAGCTCAGACTAAATACTCTCCCTTCCTCTCTCAATCAAAAAATGAACTCATATAGTCTGAGAGGTAACCAACCCAAGTGTCTTCATGTAAACAGAAGTTTGTGCAATTTTAATTATCTTACGTTGGTGATTCTGTCACTATCAGTTAGAATAGCAGGTGGTGTAGAATGGAATAGAGGCAACCTTTGGGCAGGTGAATTTGCTGAGTGTCTTTTGGGGGGGTGAAAAGCGGAGTGGGTGGCTGTTTTTAAAATCAATAACCCAAATGGAGTGTTTGTTTTTGAAAAAGTGGTACATAGCCTAAGTGTAAAGAGTATTCATCAGCTATAGTGCTGGATCATAACTAAGTTATCTTTGAGGTCCCTTCCAACCAGAAACATTCTATAATTCTAAAAAGTTACACAGTTATATCCTGAGAGCTTAATAGGATTTTTCCTTCATTCCCATCATCAGAAAGTTAGAGGTGATGAGCAGGGTTCTGAGGAAACCTGTAATAGCTGCAGTTTCACTATGCTGTCAATATGGTTTTTTATTCATTTAATTCTAAAAATGGATAGCTGAAGTTAATAATGTTTTCATTTTCTTGCAACAGAAATGTCTCCATAAATTTGTTAAAGTAAGCGCTTCTTCCTCCCATTGATATTCATTAGCTCTGTTCCACTTGCACTAATATTCTTTCCTGTCCATTAGGAAGTCAATTCCTAACTCAATTTTCTTTGCAATTTTTTTCCTAAATGAAGTTGCTCAAAATAATTCAACTTAAGTAAATATTTTCCTTTGGTGGGAAATCAGATATTTTAAGACTGAAACAAAGGGAGGGTATACAAACCTCCTGAGCAGAATGTACTCTCAGTCTGTACAATGGTGAGAAGACTGCAGATGTTGTTAACAAGCAACAGGTCTTATGAAGATCAAGGTACTTCAGCTCCACTAGTGCCCTGTCAGAATTACACCAGAAATACACTGACTTATGGCTGTTTTAACTCAGTTTCTCAGTGGTTTACTAAGTACTGGACTCAGATATAACAGAGTCCAGCAAAGATGAAGAAGTAAGAACAGGGTATGTGTTTTCTGCAAGAGAAAACTTACTGAATGCGACTGAGTGTTCTGCCAATAGGGCTGCTAATGCCGTGAATGTCACATTTACTCTCTCTAATGAAGAACTTTGTAGGGGGCTTGACTCTTAAACCATTACCTAAAATTTGCTAATGAACCTCCACCTATGAAAGCCATGCTTATATATAAATCAGGAAATGGCACTGTAACTAAAGTAATGTTCCCTTTTTGCTCTGTTGTTAAATTGTGTCCCTGTGGACCAGCAGCCTTCCTGGCCATTTAATCTTTGCAAGGAGTTTCAGAGAGACAAAAGCAGCAACTGACCATTAAAGCAAAGACACCAGTAGAGAGGAGGAGTGATAGAGCAGCTGTTCTTACATGTATGGTTACCAGATAAACTGGAATTTTAAACCTATTTTTTGCCGCTTCGTACTGTGGTTTATTATTATAAGATAATCTAATTCTGCTTTAAGATGGGGAAAGGAAACAGAATTTGCTACAAGATCCTGCATGGGAAAATATTTCAAAAAATTACCCAGGTTGTTTAGTTTTCTCCTTCATCCATCAAAACCTTGTAGAAAACCTTGTTTGAGGTCAGTCTTGGTTTCATTTTTCAATCTAGGGTTTTTTTAAAGCCGTATCTTTACGGTAGCTTTTTTATTTTATAAGGCTAAAACTCACATTGAACTTGGTGATTTTAAAGGTCTCTTCCAACCTTGATGGTTCCATGATGCTAAGGTATACTCAAGGGATATATAGCTTAAAAGCATGAAGTTTTTGAGGATACTCCTTCCCTCATTTTGCCTAGATTGTAAGGACAAAGGATTTCAATCTCTGTAGTCTTAGAGAAAGGGTTTAAAAAGTTAATGTGGTTCATTTTGATGTTGTCAAAAGCAGAATCAACTACCTTAATGTCACACATTATGTTAAATCATTAGAAAGTTTGCAGTCTGTTGTTTCAGTGTGCTTATTGTGAGAGGATTTCATTTAATTTCTAACCTAATCTTCTTTGAGGTAGGATGCATTTACTGTTTGTAGTGAATGTAGAAAAATTAATTCCTTCCACCTCTACAATTATTCTTTAAAGTATTTGGATATTCTCAGTCAAGTCCATTCTATTTAAAAACCAACAAACCAACAACAAACAAACAAACAACCCACACCACATCAAACAGAGGAGCTTTATTTTTTTTTAACCGAGTAATATTTTAAAGATTTGTTGTCTTTGGGCTTTCTCATCCAGTTTACATCCAGGATGTACTGCATCAAATTGGGCCTTGTCAGCAGTCACTAAATCCAGTTGATTTCTCTGTGTCTTACCGATTATATTCTTCTTTTTTATATCCCATTTAGTCTTTTCCCTTCACCAATTGAATAATATTCAGTACAGCATTAACTCACCTTTGACAGTGTATTATTGTAGTGTGATGTAATTTTTCTAACCAGATACACATATGCCCTATAATTTGTTTTTATTTCAAATTTTTATCAGCAAATTATCTATTGGAAGTCTCTTCTGATGTGCAGGTTTTTTGGGCTTTGGATGTTTTGTTTTTTGGGGGGATTTTTTGGGTTTTGTTTTTGTTTGGTTGGTTGGTTTGGTTGGTTTTGGGGGTTTTTTTGAGGAGATATAAGTTAGGACAGTGTCACAGATTAAGTAATCTACATAATCATTTGCACTACCATGTGACATATAGTATTTGGGGAGAAGGACAGATTTGGAGACAGTACAAGTAATAACAGGGCCAGTTTCTCTGAACATCACTCTCAGCAGACAAAATGGTCCTTCAAATAGCTCATTGTAAAAATAAATGTGCAAGTCTTGTATGACAAAGAAAAGGCTGCTCACAGTTTTGTTCCAAATACCTTAAATAATCAAACTAACAAATTCAGAAATTGTTATGCTGTGCTTTTTTTATTGTACTTCTGAGATTATGCAGCAAAACTGTTTTGATATGCCTGTATATTGCTTCTTAGTTATTTTCTTTACTTTTCAGTAATTCAGTAACTTTAAAAAGTTATTTATAATTACTGATCTTCTTAGAAAGGAAAACCAGTATTTTGCAATATCCAAATTTAGCAACATTAACCTAAACTGAAGGCAGATCCATTTCTAGATTGAAAGAAGTATTCAGATCCATTTCTAGATTGAAAGAAATATTCGGCATGACACATGAGGTTTTCATCTCCTGCTTGTCATATGTATGTATTTTTATTTGTAATGTACATACTAGCAACCAGTGAGAAAACAGTTCATGGAATGCTTATAAGGTTTTATATTTCTAGATCACCAATAATAATCCAAGGACCTGTATCTTACTGTGAACTTAACTACCTTTTGTTATGGGCCTTGAAAGCTAAAGTTGTAGATGTTGCCCTCAACGCTGTGTTTTTCCACAGTTAAATAAAGGTTCGGTAATCCCAGGAAACCTTCCTGAAGGAAAGCCTAAGGAAAGAGGAAAAATAAAAATGCATGCGCTCTTTCCAGCAGGTGCTACGGAATATTATGGAGGGGGCGGGGGTACAACAGCAGCAATGAGATCATCCTGGTAATAATAAAAACCCCGAACCCAAACCAGCAGACCCGTCATCGCCGCAGCCGCTCCGCCCCTGCCGCGCGGGGCCGGGGCCGGTGCGGGCGCGGGCGCGGGGGGAGCCCCGCACCGGCCGCGCTCATTCGCGGCCTCCTCGGTGTCATTTGAAGTTGCTGCCGTCGGCCAATGGGGCTCCTCCCGCCCGCTGACATCACTCCCCAGCCAGTTCCCTCCAGCTGCAGAGCGCTTCAGTTTCTGTCTTTTTTTAAACTAAAATGGAGGCTGGTTTCTTGCCTTAAGGAATACAGTGCCGTGCCTGCTGGAGCCTAGATGTTGACATGTAACAGAGCTGGCAGCAGGATGGTGGTTGACGCAGCCAATTCCAATGGGCCGTTCCAGCCCGTGGCCCTTTTGCATATTAGAGGTGAGTTATTGTGCGTGTGAGAGTGAATCGCGACCCTCTGACGAGCGAATAAATGGCTATTGTGGAGCTCGGAGAAGGGGAGCAGGAAGTCCTTTGTAGCTCAGTCCTCCTCGGTTTGTTGCAGCCGCAGTAAAACCGGCTGAGAGCAAAACCCATTTTCTATTAAACGTGTTTGGGGAAGATTGAAGAATTCGTGGAGGCATTGCATACATAGTTAAAAGCAGGTTTTACAGCTTTCTGCCGTAACTCTCCCATCCCCCTTCCAAGCTGTGCTGATGTCAAAGGATGTGAAGTCACTACCCCAGAAAGGTACTGAAGGGGGGAGGGAAGAGCCAAGTTATCCCTATACCGTTTCCATAGAATAAGGGCAAACCTTTGGTGTGCTTCAAAGCCTTTTCTTGTTTGAATTGTTCAGATAGAGCTCCCTTAAAGTGCACTGCAGCTTGTAGAAGAATTGGCAGTGTTGTCGGGGAGGAAGGAGGGGGGAAGAGATGTGACACTATGAAAATATCCTTTATGTATTTAGAAGGCATTTCCTAGAAGAGATGCGGTTTGGCTTTAACAAGCAAGCTCTTATGTGCCTACTGTGTTGTGCAGTTCTGAATGTCCAGTTTCTTCACCGAATATGGTTTTTTGGGTTTATACAATTAGTGCATTGCAAATTACATTTCATATAATTTGAAAATAGATGTTGGTTAACACTTCTGTATAATATTGAGTGTGTATCTCTTGTTTTGTATTTTTTTACTTAGTAAAATTTTGCAGTGTGATGGGGTTTTTTGGTGTATTTTTTTAGCTGGCTCTTAACCAACCAGTGCTTTTTTTTAATATCTTCCTTAGGGTGGTTCTGGTTTAGAACTTTATGAAGGCAGAATATGTATTAGCTGGGATGAGCACACCTTGAACAATGGTATTTATATGCAAGAAACATAGCTGATACCATTCTTAATTACCTTTGCTACTCAGCTTTCTCTGGTGTAGGCTAGATGTTAGTAGTGGAAAGAATTTTTTTTTTCATTAATACTCCATACACTGAAAAAATTTTGCTTTAGAAGTTTATAAAACCCCAACTGTTCAGAAGTCTGTTCCTTTAAGTAGGAGCATGGGTGTCTAGGTATTAAAAAATCATGATTTCTCTTTACCTTTTAAAAGAGCCATCTTTTTCATCTCTATCTTAAGTGGCAATGGATGAATTCTAGAAAACTAGTTTTGATCTATGACTGGGAAGGAAATGCAATAAAATTCCCTTGATTTTGAATAGGGACTGGGTTTGTTGTCAGAGGGATATAAATGGAACCACTTGACCTGTGGACAAGACTTTGCTTTTAACTCTGCACAAATCATCTTAATTTTCAGTTAAATGCTGCCTTTTGGAAGAGGAAAAGCACCATCTTTTAAAGGTGCAAGTTAGGAAAACAAACCAAGGTTGGAATCAGAATGATGAAGTACTGCAATGGTTGTCCTTAATCCTTTGTCTCAATATGATAACAAGGTTCTTGTCATTGAACTTCTTATCCTGCCTTTGCTCTAATGAAATACGTAGTTGTGGAAACAATGGATTTTGAGAAACTGTTCTGAAATTTACTTTCCCAAGATCTGCATTCTTGGTGCACTGAATAATACAGTACTAAAGAAGAGGTTAAAGGGTTTTGTGGTTTAGAGCTTTTTTGGATGGTATGGTTTTCTTCTATTTGGTTGGTTTCAGTTTTTTAATGGATTAGGAGAGTAGACTTTCTTGTAAACAATTAAAGAATAACTGGGAGATTGTTTTTTATTTTTCAGGTGGCAGGAAATAAAAGAGGTCTCTGGTATTATAGCCCAGAGAAGTTTCCTGACTCTGGGAGAGCAAAGCATCTCTTCCATACATACACGTGTGCAGAAGTTTTGTTGGGTTTTTTGTGGGTACCTCACGTCACCAGCTGCGCTGATGCTACCAGTACTGATGCTTCCAAAATGAAGCCTGTCAGAACAATACATACAAAATTAATGGCAGTAAGAATTAACTGGTAATTCTGAAGACTAATGACACATTATTACTGTTTGTCCCAATGCATGTTGCTTTTACAGTTGTCCTTTTGCATCGTCTCTTGTAATATAGGATTACATTTCTAGTAGAAGTGCTCCTCTTGGCAACTGTAAGAGCTAAAACTTCAGGGTCAAGGACAGGAGTTAGGGGCATAAGGCCCTTGGGTGTTTCTCATAAATATAGTTTGTTGAAATAGAAAAAAAATTTCTTAAGCACCAGCTTCATAAAATCTTTAAAATTTTGAGATGGTGTAGCTACCATATTTGAACTCAGTCTTGCTTCTAAAAAAATATGTGAAGCCTTGTCAACTACACTGTTAGTACTTCAAGAATAAAAATTGCAATCTTACTTTTAAAGTTAATTTCAAATCACTTTCTGTACCTGGATCATATGAAATATGTAAAACTTGCAGAATAAAAAGGAAATTTTCAGCAAGCTCCAATGTCATGCCAGATCAGAACCTTTCTCCTGTGCATCCTGAACTGTAGGCATATTTGTTGTCTGGGTTGCTTAGAGCTTTGCTGAAACAACACAGTTGGAAAAACAGGTGCAGGTGGTTTTTAAAAATTACGTTAAAGTCTTGTGAATAAGAAATAAGAATGTCAGAATTTTATTGACTGCCATTGCTGACACTGCTATCTGCAACATCACCAAAAGAAGGAACAGTAGGTACTTGTAGGATAGGTGTCCTGGCTACAAATACCCCATCCTCCTGCAGTCCATTTGGCTGCTGGTGCTCAAGTTCATCTTGGATCTGGTGCAGCCATGTAATCCTGACTCAGACTGCTGTGGAAAGAGCTGTGAGTCTTGTTGGGGTTCCCCTTTAATTCAGGAGCTTTTCTTTAAGCTCAGGCCCATGGCCTTGGTTGTTGCCTCAGCTAGGTTGCAGCTGTGTGGTTGTCCTGTTATGTGCCTCGCTGATCTGGATCCTGGTGTGTTGGCTACCAAGCTGGGTGTCCTCCTCCCTGTGCACTTGTTCAGCAGCCGCGGGACTGCCAGCTGACCCTGCTCAGTGTCAGTAGAGCTGCTCTCCTTTCTTCATTCAGGTACTGTGAGACTGTGCCCTTTGTCACAACTGTAGACTCTTGGCAGCTGTTCAAGAGCAGTGTGTAGAAATCAGAAATGCAGAAGGTGACTTTTAACCCATTGTTGGAAAATAACAAGCACCAAAAGAGCCTAATTTACACTAAATGCAGGTGGTATGGCACCACTGCTGTACATTATTTGCTTGTACTGAAAACACTGGCTCAGTGAGAGTTGTTTGGCCTGTGGGGATAGTGAGTCTTTGGTCAGCAGCAGGGTTTCCTGGGTGTCCGAGTTATGCTACTGCTGCATTGCTCTTTCTAGAGTACAAAGGTAGCTGAACATTATGCACGGAGTGGATTGTCACTGGTTATCATCACAAACTGAAAACTTAGTTGTATTGGAATGATATAAAGCTTCCAGGAAAATTACCACTTCAGTTTGAGCAGCTGTTACAGCTGTGGAATAACTACAGTGGTTTGTGATCTTGGATAGAGATTTGGCCTTGTGAAACAAATGTAGCTAAAGAAACTCATCATGGGATATGATATCTGCATGGAGAGCTCCCTCAGGATCTCCGTGTATTGACAGGCCACTAGCAATCAAGATGACATTAAGACAGCACAGAGGCTTATTAGGTATTATGAATTTAGCATTTTTACAGCAAGGAGGAAAGCAGATCTGGATGGTGTTTTCAGGACCCCTCCTTATGGAGTCCTTCTGGCAGCTAAACCCCTAGAGATGTGACCATGCATTCAAGGCCCTGACAGGAGGCACCACATAAACAAGGTGAGACTTGGGGAAAGGAAACATTTTGATTTCCATCTCAGCACGTTAAGCAGAGAAAGTAGCTGTAAAAGCAGCATGGATTAGGACAAATAGTAAACATTTGTCCCTAGACTTCAGAGTTACCAGTTCATATTTACTGTTGAGTGTTGTACTGCTCAAAACCATAACTGTAGTACAGAGTGCAGTAACAGGTAGAAAGTAATAGTAATTCGTTCTGTAGGCAGAATATGAATATTTGGGGGGCAAAGATATTTTTCATTAGGAATACAGTTCAGTGTTAAGAAAAGTCTCTTAATATTGTTTTATCAGAGCATAGAAGTAGCCCAGATGCCACTGTTTTCATGAACTCAAGATACATATTTGAACAAAATACATACAAAACTCTGTTCTGATCTGTAATGGCAGAATTAGGAATGTAGAGGTTACTTTAATGGCTTAGTTGCTGACTGGCTGGAACTGGTAATGTCTGCTCAGGCTTTTCAAAAATTATTTTCAAGATGTTTTGCAAGACATACTGAAAGTTGTGTGGGAAGAAGGGTGAGAACACCCTAATACTATGTTAACTCAAACTGATGCTTCCTGTAGGCCATAACCTGTTTCAAATATCTCATTGTCCATCCTTCTCCTCTGCCTTCCAGAGCAGTAAATGCTTTTTGACAGATTTGACTTGCTATTATTTAAGTTACTTTAGTTTTTATGGAAGATGCTTTGACTTCTTTTCAAAGATGGTGTGATGTTAACTTTGTCCATTTTTTAATGTGTTCGTTGTATGTATTCATCTTGAGTGAGGGTTCAATGAAGGTAATTCAGATTCCATCTTTACATAGTGTTCTTCAGGGCAAAAGATGTCAGTGGTAATGTTATTGTGATATAAATATCTGAGTATTTAGATAGAAATTTGTGTGTTCCTCAAAGGTGGTGAAAGATCATTGTTTATTTGGGCTATTTATATCTTAAAGGAAAAAAGCTTGGCACTTTCATTTTAGAAAGAATCTATCGTGTGTTTCTTTGTCTTGAAAAATAATTGACCTGAAAATACTTCTGTCTAACCACATGTGCTAAAAACTGTTGTTAGACTGTTGCTTTGCAGGAGTTGTTTCTGAGCTAAAAGAAGAATAAAAAATTACCTGTTTTGTAATTAAATGGGAAGCAGAGCTGAAAGCTCACACTGCAGAAGTAGTACAGACCAAATGCAGTATGCAGAACAGTAACCATTTACCTCATGATATACAGAGGATGCTGAAAGAACTGGATTTGTTTGACCTGAAGGAAGGAAGGTTGAGGGGAGATTTGATCCTCTGCTAGTGGATGGGAGGGTGTAGGGCACAGTCAGGCTCTTCTTAGAGATCCACAGTGAATGAGTGAGAAATAACCAGTATGACTTGCAAACACTGGATATTACCACTGTATGCAAGGTGAAAATATTTTCACCATAGAAGTGATTAACAGCTGGAACAAGATTTCAAAAAGGGCTGTGAAATCTCTGTACTTAGAGATACTTTGACTGGACGATGCTGAGAGCAGCTGAGTTTATGTAGTGGGGGATTAGATTAGCAAAAATGACTGTCCCTTCTGGTGAAAATTATTCTATGATTCTGTCATTCTTTCGTGCTTGTGGGACCAAAAAATGACTGGCCTTGTTGTCACTTAAAAATATTACAATATTAATTTAAATGTACATTTATTTTTTTTTAGTTTAAAGAGGAATATTCTTACTGTAAATTCTCTTTTCCCCTCTTCTTTTCTATTTAGTTACTAAGGCAGACTTTAATATGTTTGGTGCCTATTAGTAGTACTTTTACCTCTGTTAACTCTCAATTTTTTATGTTAATGGTGTTCTAAATTATTCTCATCATGTTTTAGCAAACTGTTAAAGATGGGTGACTGGAACTGCATGCAGTATTAAAAATATTGGCATGCTAAAAGGATGTTTTATTCATTTCTAAATCTTCGGTTAGGAGCTCAGCAGCAGTCCATAACTCTTCTGAATAAGCTAGAATTAATAAATGTACACAGGTAGCTATTTCACCCACATTTCTTTACATTTATCAGCTTTCAGAAAGATCTAATAGATCGAATTAATTTGCTTAGTATTGTGAGGTTTTTCTCTAGCTTTTTTTAGTAAGTTTGAATTGACAATGAGTGCAGCTTTTAACAAACTGTGACCTTGCTATTCATCTTCTGTGGTGTTTATGAAAATGTTGAACAGTGTCATTTCTAACACATCCTTACCACATGTTGGTAGTAATCTCCTGCATTATAACAACATCATGTTAAAGATATAAAAATCCCGGGATAATTGTTACTTACCAACTTTATGATACTTTCCAAGAACTTGATACATTTCAGGCGTAATTTCCTTTACGTGTGCTGAGTTTGCCTTTTTGGGGTATTAATATTTTATTATACTCTGAAACTGGCCAATGCTGATTATAAAAGCATATCTAAAAATCTCAAAGTCACCTTTTGTGATACTGTTTCTTTCCTCTTAGTATGTTCTGCAGCAGAAAATTAATCTGGTTTATTCCTTCTGTGTCTTCTGTTTAACTATAATCTTCACCTTCGCATGCATCTTGCACCTTCCACATAAGTAGGTATTTTAAGGATGATGAATTTATTTGGTCTGAGAATGTATGTTTATTTAAATCTTAGTTTTCTTTAATTCTTTAGCACATTTAAATTTAGTAAACATTTAAGGTACAGTAGCTTTTGTGAGAAGTGAGCAAAGTCTTCCTGGCGGTAAAGGTACATAGAGGAGACATCTTAATGTTATTCAGAGATGCTTCCACAGTAGTGATGAATTGTGTTAATTCTCTTTGAGTGAATATATATTTTAAAACGAAAGGCTTGTTTGTACCTTTGTGGAAATATTTCCACGCAAAGACCTTCAAAACTTTTTTTAGCCCTGCCAATCCAATAAATGGGATTTCACATAGTCAGCATGCATCTTCTGCCTTGCATATGGGTCATAGTTGTTGTTGGATTTGGAGCGAATGGATAAACCTCAGTTTGGATTTAAAGGAAATGAAAATACTTCTTCCCTTTTCTCCCTTATTAGCCAAATACAATTTGATAACCTGAAGAGATGAGAACAAGGTATCAGCCTTGTATTCAGGCTGTTCCATCCTTCCAAGCCACCTGGATTCCATTGGTACGTGGCCTGTCTCCTGGAGCTCATAGTCATGCATCTTGCCAAAAGTTTCTGATTTGTTACAGAAAACTCTCAGCCACTGCTGTTTAACATTGCTTAATGACTTGTACACTTAATTGTTAGCTTTGAAGCCCATCCACTGTTCCTTTCTAAAAGTGTTGCCTGAAAAAGGAGAAGCAAGGCCATCTTCCTCATGGATTAGCAGCAGTTCTATTCTTAATGAATCTAGGCCTCTTGTATATATAAAATTACGAAAAGTTTCTTTCGTTCGTATTAGATAATCACCTGAATTATCAAAGGACTGATATTGGTACAAATGGCTCTGGTGTTGTATTACTTCTTGTACCATTTTGTTAGATCTTTTGGAAGGACATTCAGACATTGCCAGACATAGACTAATGGGTTTCTAATGTAACTACCAAAGAAAACCATGCAGAGTGTTTTTAATACTTGACCAAGAGTAGATCTAAAGGAAGTTTTTAGTTATTATTCCTGCTGCCCTAAACATGGTGACATGCATATTAACTCTCCCCTAACCGTGCGTCACGTTCTATCAGAGAGTGTATTTTACCTTGCCACTGCTTTTGCTGTTTGTTCTCTGGCACTCCTCCTTTCTTGACTTCGTTGGGTTGGTTTTACCTTCATATAGACCCCTTGCCCATATGAAAAGTGTATGTACAGGTTCTTGTGCTGGAAACAATGAGGATGTTAAATGTACACACTGCATGTAAAATACCTAATGGCATGACTGTAAAATGTCTCTAGAGGGGACTTTTTGTTGAGCTAAAAATACCATGAAATTATAGGAAGGTAGTCAGCTGGAATTTTTACATTGCATTTACTGACTCACGGAGTAATGTACATGCCATTTCAAGGAAGCAAAAATGTATGCCCTCAAATTTTTATTCATACTGTTTGGTAATGGTTGCTGTGAAATACATTTTAATGTTAAAATTAAGTATCATCTGTTTCTGTGGAAAATTTTTATTTCCGTTTCTCTTTGAAGCTTCGAATAATTGAGATTTCTGTAAAATCAGCTAATTCATTCCAGGCACTATCAAAAACTGTTAGCTTCTGAAACTGCACTGTAAACCACACAGATTAAGTGAGCACCAGCAATATTTAATAGATATGAGATTATTTGCATCATATGCAGACAAGATGTTCATCTGGGGGAGGTGGCTTTTCTGCTCTAACCTCTGTGCTGGAGGTGGACACCTCGTACCAGTGAAAGCAGNCTCGTACCAGTGAAAGCAGAGTCTCAGCAGCCTCAGGGAGCCAGCGCCTGCCCTCTGTGTGCACCATCCTGTCTCAGGTGATAAAACTGAGATAAATGGCACAGTGAGTGCATGAGGTTTGAAAGCCACATCCGCACATCCTTTAATCAATTCCACTTAATGCACATACAAATCATATGGTACCATTTCTGCTATAACTCGCCAATTAAGCTTTCTTTTATAAAAGTATAGTTAAACTTAAGGGTGGGGTCTGACTCTGGGTTGTTATCAGTAGTGGAAGTGACAGTTTTTTGTCAATTTTCATTATTCTTGTTACTGGTAGAGATCTGAATTTTATAATTATTTTCTTTACAAGTTACACAAAGAAAAAATATGCATGAAATGTAAAATTTAAAAACTAGTTAAAATTTTGTTCATTTGGGACTTTTCTAGTTGTTTGTAGAAGCCTACTAATTTTAAGCACTATTTTAAGGATTTTTATGAAAGGTTTTTAATTTGCATTTTGGATTAAAGCTACCAGCTGTGTGGCATCACACAGCCTCTAGAACCAAATTCTGTTACTGCTTTTGTATTTAAAGTGAATGCATAACAATGTCAGTGGTGCTTCAAGTCATGTTAGAAAGAAAACTTGAATAAAATTGTCCAAGCCTGCAAAAAATGTGGCATCTATTCTTTGGGTGTAATAAGTTTTTCTTCAAAAAAATTTTCCAAATGAACTCCTCACGGCACTAGAACCTTTCTTCTAATCTATTCCCAGAATATTTTTGTATCTTTTGCTCCTGTTACATCTATCTTCTATATAAAGTGTCTTAAAATCCAAAAATGGATGCAGAGAGTTTTTTTGAGGACTGTCTTAAAGTTATTTGTATGCTATAAAAACGGAGTTGTTATTGCCCCAGTACAAAATTAAGATTTTAATGGCTTTTGAATCAGAACATAATCCATCCTCTCAAAAGCAAGATTTTGAGCATATATTTCACTGCATAACTTTTCTCAGTTCATATTATTGGATACTGAGTAATCATTAATGTATCTTAAGGAATAAAGCATTCTATAGCTTGTAGCTAAATGGAAGAAATTAGAACAAGTTGCTTTCATTGCACATTAAATCTTCTGTTAAAAAGAGAAAATGTAAATAGAATAATGAATAATTTGGGAGGTATGCTGAAAGTGAGATGTCTTAACATGTCCAGGACTTCTGGACATGTAGTAGGGAGTTAGTCTTGGATTCATAGCTAATACAGCAAATGAACTTGTTTGTGCCCTGTAAATTTAGAGATTTCATGGAGGCTCCAATTTAAATGTATTCCATACTGCAGTTCACTCTTACTGCTGTGTGAGAGGGGTGGAAATTTGCTGGAAATTATCAACAGAATGTCAGCTTTTCTGGCAGCTAAGCAATATACTCTGTTAGGGATGCTATTGCTAATAGGTACATTTTCAGTTCTTACTAGAATTCCTTCATGAGACTGGAGATTAGTTTGACCAGAGACTGAAGACATCTGTTGCAATGTGTATGTTTTCAGACAAATATGTTGTGAGGAAAATAATGTTGGATTGTGCAGGAATAATTTTTGAGTTAAATGGGAAGTTACTACGCACTTAATTCCTGACAAATGTGCAGGTATATTGCATCTTTAATCTTCTTAAATGTTGAAAGCAGGTATTTTAGCATATTTTTAAATGGGCATGATTGGCTTTCTACTTTATTGGAGTCAAAACTCCCAGTGCTGGAAAGTAATTTTTTTTTTCCTAACAGGGAACTGCTCGTAATTTCTCTTAGCATTTGACATGGCCAGCGTTGACTGCTAAGCAAGTTACTGACCTAGTTCTAAGTATATTTCTTTGTTTTCTTACCAAATCATTGTTGCTGTCCTGCTTGATCATTTCTTTTACTTGTATCACCTCACACAAGGCATTTAAGTTTCACAGGATGTGGAACTATGAAAGGGTTGTTTATGCCAAAAAATGAGGAAAACTATGCACTGAATTGAAAGGTAAGGGTTTTTCCAATAGATACAAAAAACCAAACCCAAACAAAAAAACCCCCGAACAATCAAACAAGAAAAAAAACCAAACCAACCAACTAAAAACCCTACCACCCCCCCCCAAAAAACCCAAGTACATACTAAAAAAACCTGTACTAGAGATAGACTTGCAGTCTATTGAAGTCTTTAAAGACATTGCTCTTAAGAAAACCACAAAATCCTGTTGATTTCTGGTGAAAACACTTTTGCATATCTTATAATGAAGTGTGACTATTTGAGATGATTTTAAATGTTGATCAGCCATTCAGGACCTTAGTTTGCATCTCAAGCTCATTGTGACCTGTGCTGTTTAATCTCTTCCTATGAAAAAAGTCTTACCCTTCCTATTTCTAATTTTAAGCAGAGTGAAGAATTTAGAAAACTAAATCAGGGTTGTCATCAAGGAAGGTTTTTGGAAGTTTTTGTTAAGTTCAAAATAAATGTTTGCTTCAGACAAGCAAGGAAGTGCTTTTAACTTAACCAGAGTTCCTGCCTGGGGACTGGCATTTGCTTTAGGTTGCATTGGAGTGTGAAGCACATCAGTGTGATCATAGAAAAGCCGGGGGGGCTTTTCTTCCTGCTTTGTAATTTATTGTGTCATCTATTTCTAAGCCTACACATGACCCAGCTTGTGATAGCTGTTAATGATTATTCTAAGTGTCATCGTTAAATTCACCTATTTTGGCATTCAGAAGCATCCAACAGAAAGCAAGCAGTAGCCCCCAGGTTTAGCAAATATACAGGGAGTGAGGAGAGGGGGAGGCAGGCTGACAGGCTCTGGAGAAGGAACCAAGTTATTTTACATTTTGGCGGTTGAGTGTTCTTTGAATTGTATTTATCATGGATATGTGACAGGTACTGTTGATTGACAAGTTACTCAGAGCAGTATCTGACTAGAACTAGGGGTTGGTATGTGGAGTTTGGGTGTGTTTTAAGGAAACAGCCCATTTGCTTATAGCAGATGGTTAGGCTTGATTAGCTGATACTTATATCATCCGAGTGTCCAAAGTGGCAGAGTTTATTCAGTGGTTCATGTGTTTCTTCAGTTTACTTAATATAAATCATCTTCTGAGTTACACCATGCACTTCAGTTTTGTTACAGAACATTATTCAGGTCTGGCATTTCAACAGTAGTACTTCATTTTCTCAGAGAGGCTGTTACATGTATTTTAAAACCATTTTAAAGTTTTCGAACACATTTGAAGACATTGCATAACTTAGTTTTAATTCTGTGAGAATGGATTCAAGCACATTCTAGTGGCTGTGAAATTGAGGGATTTTCTCTTAGTGTTTTGTATTTAAAAGTGAGTTTTGCTGTCATATTAACTTTAACTGTATGTGTGCCAAAAAGCTCTAGTGAGAGTTCTTTGTCTGTTTGGTTTTTCTCTTTCCCTGTTAAGACACTTCCTTTCTTCCA
>VYZT01018056.1:0-11948 GCA_013400735.1 Pomatostomus ruficeps | reverse complement strand
TCCCTTCCCTTCCCTTTCCCCTTTTTCTTTATTTTTTTTCCCCGTTTCCCTCTCTGCAGTGCCCAGATGTCCTCAGGACACTCCGTGGCCGTCATGGGCATCGACTTCACGCTCCGATATTTCTACAAAGTCCTCATGGACCTGCTGCCAGTCTGTAACCAGGACGGGGGCAACAAAATCAGGTAAAGCCTGAATAAATAAAATATTTCTTTTCTTCCACCGCACGGCCCGGAGGTGGTGTCCAGCTCCGTTCCTCCGAGGATTCTGTTGCTTCCAGCGGGTGTTCTCTGGTTTCCAGCAGAACTCGTCCTTCCCGTGAAGGTTTTGGGGATGTTTTTGTTCTTCCAGATCGAACTCCACCAGCTCAATAAACACCCTGCAGGATTACCCGAGCAGGAGATAACAGATCTGATTGGAGCTGATGGGTTATATTTAGATTTCTCTGAAATTCTGGGTAAAAAACCCCATTTTTGTGAAATGAACACGCCTCCCAGTCCTTCTGTTTGTTTGAATTTTGCCTGTTTGGTTCCTGTGAGGGTGTGAGAACGGCCCGGGGTCTCGGTTATTTTAACTCCAGCGATTCAAACCCACTCGGGGGTTGTTTTTCTCGGCAATCCAGGGCGGGCAGGAGGAGTCTGAGTCCATCTGGAATATCCAGTTTCAGCCAGACCCCTGGGCATCTCCATTGTTCCATTTTTGAAAAATCCTCGGGGGTGGGATGAGCTCTGTTCTGGAGCTGGGGTAACCCGAGAACGCGGTTTGGGCATTGCTGTGGGCTCCCTGTTTGTTCTGAAACCCGGAATTTGGGGAGGGAAGTGGTTTTTTCTGTCATTCTCCGGGTTCATTTCAGGGTTGGGGTGTTTTTCTGTCTATTTTACGGCGTACAAAAAACAACAGATCAGGATTTCTGGTTTGGCATCGCTCCCTCCCTGTAAAAACGCTGCTGATCAGCAAGGTCAGGGCTTCATTCTGCTCCTGCATTCCCCAGACGAGGAATTTTGAGGATTTTATTCAATGTTGGGCTGTACTGATACAAAAATTGGATCCAGGCTCTGCATAATGCAGGTGTTTGGGGGTTTTTAGGGTCTCCTAAGGGTTTTTTCAGGAAAAAGAGCAAACACCACATCCTTGTGTGTGTTTCTGATGGGAAAGGATGGATTGAGCTCCCGGGATTCAGGATTGGGACACAGATCCCACATGGGAGAGGAGAAAGGGATGGATTGAGCTCCTGGGATCCTGGATTGGGACACAGATCCTACATGGGAGAGGGGGAAAGGTATGGATTGAGCTCCTGGGTGGATTGGGTCACAGATCCTACGTGGGAGAGGGGGAAAGGGGTGGATTGAGCTCCTGAGATTTAGGATTGGGACACAGATCCTACATGGGAGAGGAGAAAGGGATGGATTGAGCTCCCGGGATTCAGGATTGGGACACAGATCCTACATGGGAGAGGAGAAAGGGATGGATTGAGCTCCCGGGATTCAGGATTGGGACACAGATCCTACATGGGAGAGGAGAAAGGGATGGATTGAGCTCCTGGGATCCTGGATTGGGTCACAGACTGGGAGAGGAAAGCCTGGGAAGGCCAAGAGTGGAACAGGAGCAATTTATCCCCCCCTAAAATCGAATTCTGAACAGGGAGGGCATTAAAGGAGAGTGTGAAATCCCTCTTTAATTAGTCGCACAGTAATAAACTATTAAAGCATTCCAAGTTCGTTAGGCTCTGCTCATTGCTGGCTCCTCCCCTGTCAGACCGTGCACTGGTGGGTTTCCCTTGCTGGTTTTAATCAGCTCTGTTTTCAGCTCCTTGGTGGGCCCGGCTCTCTGGAGCAGCCGCAGCTGGAGAAGCTGCAGGGAAATATTTTGAGGACATTTTGCAGGGGATTTATTCGTGGCCCTGTTAAATGAAAACCTTTAAAGGCCCTTTAGGACGCCGCTTTGTTCCCCTGAAGCCCAGGAGCTCTGACAGGAGGCTCTCTCTGTTTTTGGGGGGCAGGTGCTTCATCATGGAGGACAGGGGGTACCTGGTGGCCCATCCCACGCTCATCGACCCCAAGGGCCACGCGCCCGTGGAGCAGCAGCACATCACCCACAAGGTCTGCCTGCCTCCCTGCCTTGCCCTCGAATCCTGATCGTTTGTGTCTGGTTCCAAAAGCATCAAATTCTATTTCCCGCTCAGGAGCCCCTGGTGGCCAACGACATCCTGAACCACCCCAACTTCGTCAAGAAGAACCTGTGCAACAGCTTCAGCGACCGGACCGTGCAGCGCTTCTACAAATTCAACACCAGCCTGGTGGTGAGCCCGGCTCTCCGCCTCCTTCTGCGGCGGCTGCCGTGGGGTTTTTGGTGGGAGCACAGCTGGGACAGGCTGGGACAGGCTGACCCCTGATCCCCAGGGCTGGTGGATGTCACGCAACCACGCGTGGCTCTGCTGCGGGGTCTCAGCCAGCAGAGGAAAATCAGGGCAGTTTGCTGTCCCTGGGGGAGGATTTCCAGCTCTGGTTGGGATTTTTTTGCTTTGGATCTCGGCTGATCTCTGCTCCAGCTCTGATCAGCATCGCATCCTCCTGGGAGCTCTCTAATAATTTATTTTTTGGTGTCCCAATAAATCCATTTACTGGTGAGACTGAAATCTCCAGAGTTCTGCACACTCCGTGCCCTCCATGGATCCTGTGTGAGCTCCTTCCTGTGAGGGTCTGATCCAGGGGCTCTCATCCCCCTCAGAGCCACAGATCCACNCCTGGGAGCTCTCTAATAATTTATCTTTAGGTGTCCCAATGAATCCATTTACTGGTGAGCATTCCCATTTGTGAGACTGAAATCTCCGGAGTTCTGCGCACTCCGTGCCCTCCATGAATCCTCTGTGAGCTCCCTCCTGTGAGGGGCTGATCCAGGGGCTCTCATCCCTCACAGATCCACCCTGGCAAAATCCCTCCATTCCAAATTCCAGCCACGGATCCTGTGTGAGCTCCATCCTGTGAGGGTCCAAACCAGGGGCTCTCATCCCTCTCAGAGCCACAGATCCACCTGGCAAAATCCCTCCATTCCAAATTCCAACCATGGATCCTCTGTGAGCTCCCTCCTGTGAGGGTCCGAACCAGGGGCTCCCATCCCTCACAGATCCACCCTGGCAAAATCCCTCCATTCCAAATCCCAAAGCTGTTACGCTCCGTGGGAGAAGCTGCTCTTGAAATGCTGCTTTTCAGTGATTTCTGTGAGGAGAAGGTGGGAAATGATTGGGAAATATTTTCGGCATACATTCATTCATGTCAGGTCAGCTTAAACGTTTTCCCCGCACTTGGAATGTCGAGTGGGAAGTGTTTTATGGGGAAGGAGATGGTGTAGGACGGAGCAGAGCCTTGTAAGAGGAACCAGGAAGGAGCCTGCAGGAGCTGGGCAGTGCTGTGGGGTTTTTTTTAAGGCTCAGGAAGTTTCCAGGACATTTCCCAGCAGAGCCCCTGTGGAGGTCACCGAGGGCTGGCACAGTGGGGACGGGTCAGCGAGCGATGGGAGGGAGTGAAATGTCACCTCTGCTGCCACATCTCCTCATTTCCAGAAGCAAAACCCATTTTTTTCTATCTTCTCCAAAGTCTTTTCACCCAGAAGTATCTTGGAAGCAGAACTCGCCACCCCTTGAGGGTGGCACTCCGTGAATTCGGGATCCCTTGGGAAGGGAGGAGTCTCCAGCTCCCTAAATCACCCCCTGACACCAGTGCCACTTTGTGTTTGTCCCCAGGGTGACCTGACCAACCTGGTGCACGGCAGCCACTGCTCCAAGTACCGGCTGACGAGGATCCCGGGCACCAACGCCTTCGTGGGCATCGTCAACGAGACGTGCGACTCGCTGGCCTTCTGCGCCTGCAGCATGGTGGACAGGCTGTGCCTCAACTGCCACAGGTGACAGCGCTGCCCTGGGACGCTCCTTCCCTGCCCCTGCGTTGGGATTTATGGAATTCAATGAGTTCGTGAGTTATTTCAGTGCAAAATCTGGGAGAATCTCGGAGTTGCTCTGCCCCGTAAGAGGTGAGGGACCCGGGGTGTTTAACCCAGGGGAGTTTGGGTGGAAAATGCTGGAAGACCCTGCTGGATTCAGTGTCTCAGAGAGCCCCTTCCTTGTGGCTGGAAATTCCCGTGATTTTACAAGGATTGGTGGTTTTTCACAGAGGGGATCCAGGAGGTTTGGCCCACACCATCCTGAGTGTTTGTGGCACTGCCAGGAAGGATCCTGACACCTAAATCCGGGGGATTTCCTGCTTTTGGAATTCAGGCTCTGTCACGATGTCCCCCTCAGCGCTGGTGCAGAGCAGAGCAATCCCTGCTCCTGGGGCAGGAGAAGAATCCCTGGACAACCTTTTCCGTGGGAATTGCTGCCCTGCAGGGCTCAAACCCCGATGGGTTTTGTGTTTGCTGCCCCGCAGGATGGAGCAGAACGAGTGTGAGTGTCCCTGCGAGTGCCCGCTGGAGGTGAACGAGTGCACGGGGAACCTGACCAACGCCGAGAGCAGGTGAGGGACAGCGGGGACACTGTGGGGACAACAGATCCCCGGCGGTGCTGCTCACCGTGGATTGGAGTTTTTAGTGCAATTAAGCAGATGACGTGCAGCAGGTGAGGATTATTTTAATTGTGCTCTGAGTGCTCTTGTGCCACGAGGTTTTTCTTGGCTCCCCGGCAGGAATCCGAGCTGTGAGGTGCACCAGGAGCCGATGACGTTCACGGCCATCGATCCCAGCCTGCAGGACGCCCTCCCGCAGTGCATCAACACCCAGTGCAACCAGAGGACTGAGAGCGGGTAAGGTGGCCTTCCCCACCCCTCAGAACGCTCCCTCCTGGGAACCAGCCAGTGGAAATAGTTCTTTCGTAAACATTTTAAAGGGGAAAAATTTAGGATGCCAGAATGAGGTTCTGCTCCTGGCATGGAGGGCTCGTTCCTGCTCGTTGTGAGCAAAACAGGGACCTGAGATGGGTAAAACACCCCATGCTCTGCCCAGGCTGCCCAAATCCTTCCTTCCCTCATCCAAAAGCTGCAGGGAAAGGCTGGAACTGCAGCCAGGCATCACCACACTGGAAATGCCTTACTGGAGGAATTCCAAGCAGGATTCTCCCTCCGCTCGGGCTGAGTGGTGGAGGGAAAACCCAAAGCAGAGCTGGAGAGTGGATGCTGGAGATGGAACTTGAGCACGTCCATGGAGTTTTTCTGGCCAAACTCCCATAGCTGAGGGTTTGCAGATGGTTTTGGCCTCGCTCTGAGTCGTGGTTCGGAAGCTTTGCACAGCAGAGGGGGGGAGCCGGGCAGTGACGGTGTTTTCCTTGGGAATTCCTGTGCAGGGATTGCTTCGGGGTGCTGGACTGCGAGTGGTGCATGGTGGACAGCGACGGCAAAACGCACCTGGACAAGTCCTACTGCGCCCCGCAGAAGGAATGCTTCGGTGGCATCGTGGGAGCCAAGAGTCCCTACGTGGATGACCTGGGAGCCATAGGTAACTCAGCCTTTCCGAGCAGCCGTGGCTGTTCGTGCTCCAGAAATGTGCAGAACATCCGTGCTAAAGCAGCGTAAAGAGTTCGCCAGGCAGGGAATTCACGGGGAATGTCGCCTTTTGGAAACCCTGAGTGTGACTGCACCTTCCTCTCCTTGAGTTTCACCCTCAGAATTCCTTCTCCTCCTGTTGCCCGTCGAGCACCCCGAAATCCTTGCAGAGCTTCTCCAGCTATCCCAAAAAGCCAGGCTGGAGATGAAACCCCACAGAGTGATGTCTGTAGGGCAGGGATTTGTTTCTTGCAGTGCTAGAGCTGAGGGGGATTTCTCCGCCTCGCTCACCCACCTTTGTCAGGTGCTGTGGTTTATTTATATCATTAATATCTCTGTCTCATTCTTACATCATCATTTACGTGTTGGAATTAATTTATATCAGGTCATAAATTGGTTTTTTTGCACTGCGCCTGCGCTTCCCCAGTTTAGGTGGTCTCGGGGGTTTTCTTGGATGAAGGCTCAAGGTCTTCCTCACATCTGAATTTTCAACTTTGCCTTCAGAGCACACGCAGTTATGGTGTTCCTTGGTCCGTCCGGATCTAACCGGTCTAAATTCTTCACTTTGTGGCTAATTGGCTTCATATTTGCCAACTTCTCATTAGTACATCCTGCTGCTTCCTAATTTGGACATATTTATCTGCTTTTGAAACCATCCACCTGGAAAGTTTTTGTTCATTTAAGCATTAAGCAGCTAATTAATTATACATGAGTTAGTACATGGTATAAAAGTTATAATTCAAGGTGTGTAGGTATAGAAAATTATGATCTAGGTTGTATCAGTATTTTATAATTCAAGTTAGATAAACATCTTGTGATTTTGACCCGAGTTATCCAGGCATCCCCACGTTGTTGTTGATTTAACCCTTCCCGTTCCCTGTTGGTGGTTTAACCCTTCCCGCGGAGCGTTAACGGTGTCGTTGTCCCTCTGCTTTGTCCCCTCTGCTGCAGGAGACGAGGTGATCACGCTGAACATGATCAAGAGCGCCCCGGTGGGCCCCGTGGCCGGAGGCATCATGGGCTGCATCATGGTGCTGGTGCTGGCCGTGTACGCCTACCGGCACCAGATCCACCGGCGCAGCCACCAGCACATGTCCCCGCTGGCCGCGCAGGGTGAGCGGGCACAGGGACCGGGCTGGGAACACCAAACCAGCACCAAACCAGGGGAAAAACAGCCCAGAGCTCTCCCTGAGCAGAGGCTCCCCAGAGCAGAGGCCAGGCAGGACTGAGAGAATAAACTGGGGATTTATTGACAAGATTCAGAGAATAAACTGGGGATTTATTGACAAGATTCAGAGAATAAACTGGGGATTTATTGACAAGATTCAGAGAATAAACTGGGGATTTATTGCAGGGCCTTCAACAGGGACACCTCGGGCACTCAGAGCCTCTCCGGGAGAGGCCACAGCCAAGCTGGACCCCGGGGCACGAGTTTGCTGCACTTGGATCAGTTTGGATCCATTCCCAGCTCAGGGTTCATTCTCCAGTGACAATTGCAGGGGATGATGGAATTGAGCCCAAGTCTGTCCCCCCTTGGAGAGGCTCCGTTTCCATCTTTGGGGGCCTGGGCCAACAAGGTGTCCTTGAGTGCAGCCTGGAGAGGATTTGTTGTGTCTGAGCAGGGTGGGAGAACAGGAGCTCTCAGAGTTTGAGTTACACCAAAGCCGTGCAGGAGCTGAAAAACAGAAAAGCTGAATGTTTAGGCACCATCCGCTGGGGTTTGTGCGCCTGTCCCGGCGCTGTGTCCTGCTGCCCTCTCCCGGTGCAGCCAGCGCTGCTGCGCCTGCCCGGGGAGCCAGGGATAAGCTGGGCTTTGCCGGAGCTCAGGGCTAATCCCGGCTTTGTGCAGCTGGGCCCAGCAGAGCCATCACGTGTTGGTTCAGTGCAGCTGCTGCAGTTTTGCACCCCTTTGCTCCGGGTTTGGGTTTGGGCTGTGTCATTGTTCTCTGTGTCCCCTGGTCCTGCTCCGTGGGATGTTCATGGAGGGTCTGTGCAGAGAGAGGTGGAAACACTGAGGCCTGGGAGGCAAAACTCTGCTGGGAGAAGGGAGACTGGGACAAAGATGGAGATCCAGAGTGACACCACCTCCCTGGCAGTGTCCCAGGCCAGGCTGGACGGGGCTGGGATCACCCTGGGACAGTGGGAGGTGTCCCTGCCATGGCAGGAACAAGAGGGGCTTTAAGGCGTTTTCCAACCCAAGCCGTTCTGGGATTCTCAGTGTGATCAGAGCTAATTATCTCTGTATTTGATCATCCCCCAGCTCTGATTTAAATCAGTTCAGAACTGTAAATTGAGTCCCTTTGAGGGGGATGTGGCATTTCCTAGCATCCCAGCCCCATCAGTGTTGAAGAAGAGCACCCCCAGCTCAGCCCAGCAACACAAAACGCTTCCACTCTGTTCCTGGGGGCAGCTGGCAGTAAAACGACCCAGAAGTTGCTCTCACCAGCTGTGTTTTTTCATTTTAACGCTGTGCAGAGATGTCAGTGCGCATGTCCAACCTGGAAAACGACAGGGACGAGAGGGACGATGACAGCCACGAGGACAGAGGCATCAGTGAGTACCGAGCCGCCGCGCTGTGACAAACTGGGATTAAATCAGCCGTGTGATGTGTAATACCCCAGATCTGAGTCCGTGAGGAGGCCCTGTGCTGATCAGCAGCAGGAAATGACACAGCAGAGTTTAACTCCAGCTGTAACATCCAGCGTGCCTTTAGTCTCACGCTGAAAAATGACATTTTAAAAGATTAATCTCCATTAGGTGTGGAGGAGCTTTGCCCCTTACAACTCCCTGTCATGAGCACTTTCAGAAACAGCTCTGATTAGCTTAAAAATTGTCACCGTGGCAGCACAGGGTGTGGAAAACCCTTCCCCTTGTTCGGCTTTGGCAAGGAGAAGCCCAGTCTGGCAATATGGCCAGCAAACGTGGCAGCAAATCCTCTCTGTGTTGGTTTGGGATGTCTGTAGTTCTTTGCCATCCGGTAAAAACGGCCCTGGCGTGGTCCTGGGGTGCTGAGAGCTGAGCTGGTGCTCCCAGACTCCCAGGCAGTGTCAGAGCAGATCCCTGGGCCCTCACTGAAACCACGCTCAGATCTGAGGCTGTGTCAGCGCTCAGAGATGGGATTGAGCCTGTCTGAGCCTCATGGCCTGGATCCTCTGCTTCTCCACGTCCCTTTGTGGAGTCAGCCTGCAGTCAGTGCTCAGAGATGGAAAATGAGCCTGCCTGAGCCTCATGGCTTGGATCCTCAGCTTCTCCACGTCCCTTTGTGTGTCCTGTGAGTTAACCTGGAAAATGAGCCTGCCTGAGCCTCATGGCCTGGATCCTCTGCTTCTCCACGTCCCTTTGTGTGTCCTGTGGAGTCAACCTGGAAAATGAGCCTGTCTGAGCTTCGTGGCTTGGATCCTCTGCTTCTCCACGTCCCTTTGTGGAGTCAGCGTGCAGTCAGTGCTCAGAGATGGGATTGAGCCTGTCTGAGCCTCATGGCTTCCATCCACTGCTTCTCCACGTCCCTTTGTGTGTCCTGTGGAGTCAACCTGAAAATGAGCCTGTCTGAGCCTCATGGCCTGGATCCTCTGCCTCTCCACGTCCCTTTTCATGTTTCCTGTGGAGTCAACCTGCCCTCAATGCTCAGAGATGGGAAATGAGCCTGTCTGAGCTTCATGGCTTCTATCCACTGCTTCTCCACGTCCCTTTTGTTTCCTTGGGAGTCAGTGCTGGCCCAGGACCCTGGGATGGCACAGCTGGGCTGGCTCCTGCCCTGTTCCCCACTCCAACCCCAGCTCTCTGCCCCTCCTCAGGCTGGCGTGGTGCTGGGTGAGCTGCAGGGGCTGTGGGGTCACAGAGCCCCGTTCTGAGGCTGATTCTGTGTTCTCTGTTCTGTGTTTGTGTTCTGTGTGGTGCCCATGGCAGTCAGCAACACGCGGTTCATCGCGGCCGTGATCGAGCGCCACGCGCACAGCCCCGAGCGCCGCCGCCGCTACTGGGGCCGCTCCGGCACCGAGAGTGACCACGGTGAGTCCCGGGCCCCTGTGATGCCTGATGGGTTTTATTTTTTCTTTTATCCCCTTTTTATCCATGTTTATCCCCTTTCCCTGTCCCTGTCCCCGTCACAAACACTCCCTGTCCCTCAGCCCTGCATGTGCAGAACCCTTGGGGGCTGAGATTGAGCTCAGCTTGGGGCTTCTCTGAGGGGAGCAGCCGGAACATCCCGAGTGTCTCCAAAGCAGAGGCTCCAGCCTTGCCCGGAGCCTCCTCTCTGCAACAGGTTTGTTCAGCTGCGCTGGAGTCTCCCTTTGGGGGGGTCATTAGGATGGGGGACAGTTCCCTCATTTGTTCAGTTCCTGATTGGGGATTTGAGGTCGATCTGCTCATTGCTGAGCTCCATCCAATTGGATCCGCGTTGGACCCGGGGGGTTTTTGCTGAGGTTTTTGTTGAGGTTTTTGCTGAGGGTTTTTTGGGGTCCGGGGAGACTCGAGGATACACACGGAGCCGCTCGCCTGTTTTCACCTCTGATCCTATTATACCCAAGGTTTAATATCCTTTTTCCCTGCACTGCTGTGTCTGCCTCTTGTTTTTAGCAGCACTTCAGGCATCACCTGCAGCCCCTCTGAGGGTTGGGAGGCTCCTTTCCCTTCGGGACTCTGGCTCCTTGAGAAGGGGAACCCCAAACTAAAGCCAAACAAAAACTTTGCTCCTTGCCGCTCTGCTGCTGGGCAGTTCTGGCTGGGTTTGGTCTGAGGGGAGACCTCACTGAGGTGCTCAGCGCCCTGATCTCTGTCCCTGTGACCAGGAGAGGAGCTGGAATGGCTGAGCTGGGCCAGGGCAGGGTCAGGCTGGACAGCAGGAAAAGGTTCTGCCCCAGAGGGACTGGAGTGACAGGACGAGGGGATGGCTTCAAACTGAAAGGGAGCAGGATTAGATTGGGAAGGGATTCCCTGTGAGGGGGTGAGGCCCTGGCACAGGGTGCCCAGAGGAGCTGTGGCTGCCCCTGGATCCCGGGAAATGCTCAAAACCAGGCTGGACAGGGTTTGGAGCACCCTGGGACAGTGGGAGGTGTCCCTGCCATGGCAGGGGTGGACTGGGACCATCTTTAATGTCCCTTCCAACCCAAACATTCTGGAATTCTCTGGTATTCCAGCACCTCTAAGCAAACACCAGTCACTGTTAGGCTCAGGGGGTTGGGATGAGTCTCCCCTGTGCCAAGACTAAATCTCCGTAAATCTGGAAAGCTGCTGGAGGGGGTAATGCTGTTGACTCATCAGGAAGCTTAATTGATTAGGAAATGAGGAGGAGGAGGGCCAGACGGGGCAGTCTGCAAGCTGTCAGCTCCGGGAGGCTGGCAGCAGAGCTGAGGCACTAATGGAATTGGGACAGGAAACCCAAATCCAAACCCTGGGGTGGGGATGAGCAGATGTCTCCCAGACAATCTCGCTCTAGGAGGAATTACCCCGGATTTGGGCTGAGATTACCTGTGCTGAGGCAGATTGGCCAGATCAACGCTCCCTCTGCTCCTTTTCTCGCAGCGCCAGCAAATCCTCCCCATCTTTTCCTCATCCTGGGTTGGCAGGGGAGCTCTCTCCCTCCAGCTGGAAAGTGTGCTGCTATTTCTGGGTCCTGTAATTCCATCTTCCTCAAAGGGCTGCCCAGGCTCCTTCCCCGATTCCTCCGCGCCGGCTCCAGGCCGTGACTCAGGGCCTGGGAAATGGGAAATGTGAGGCAGCTTTGGGCACTCAGCTGCTATTTTTGCCACCTTCCTTCGAGGTGTCTCCAGCTGAAAACCGGACCGAGATGCTCAGGGGCACCAGCGGTTCCTCAGCCTTCAGCCCAAGTTTTTTTGAGAAGGATTTATTTCCTTCAAATAAATATTTATTATTTATTAAAGCGAGGTCTTTTTCCTTTTAAATTCCATTTGGTTTTGGATAAAATGCTGAAGGGGAGTTGTTAACCCTTCCCAGGTACATCCCGTGGCTTTTGTTAATCAGCATTAAACTCAGTGCTGAGGTTCTGCAGACAGGTGAAAAATGAAAATAAAGCACAACACCGTGATGTGAAGGAATTTTGCTGCTTCCAGATAAAATAACTGGGAATCTTTCCCTGGAAGGATGTAGATGGGAGGGATTAGAGGTACCAGGAATGGATCCCACCTGTTTATGGTGTGTTTAACAGGCCAGGTTCTGTCTTGACAGATTTTTTGGGGGTGGTGTTTTTAATGTTTTGGTTTGAAATCGGTGCCAGTGATTCCGGTGTTGCAAACTGTGGAACACGTGGGTGCTGTTACTCCTTGGGGGAGCACAAACCACGAACCAGAGACGGTGGCAAGGAAAGGGATCCAGGATGGATTTACAGGATGAATTTGTTGGGTTTTTGTTCCGTTAATTAAAGAAAATTGTTTTACACCCTTCATAAGCACCCTGTGTGATTGCATG